>JALIZF010001186.1:0-175567 GCA_029948255.1 Telmatactis stephensoni
ATTATTAGTCCTATAGAGTATGTACTATTTTATGAAATGAATAAGACTTAATTTCCTTTTGAATGGTTTGATCAACAGATGAATGTGTAAAGCTGGCCCTGAAGAAAAAGTATGACAGTAATTGGCAAAAGGCTTTGATGTTTATTAATGTAGGTTTGATTGTGTATTTCTGAACCTGATCATGTAATAAATTTAATAAAATTTTATGATGAAGCATCAGAGTCTGATAGTGACAATTAATGAACAGTGTTAAACATTATATATAATTTTCATGGATCTTTCCTGATTTAAGCTTTTATAACCATTTTACCTTGGATGATTTTTTATAAGGATTCGATTTCAATATTATATATAGCCTGGCTTGGCAAATCAATATTTACAATTAAGAAAACTGTATTCATTTTTGTTTGAGAAACTCATTTACATTACCTGTTGCATATGTATGGTTATACATTTATGGTATTTACATGCATATATAATGAGTTATAGCACAGGTATGTAAATGCTATGTAACTTTTTACATATCTATTACATACCCAATTTTTTTACAGATTTGTGCTATGTAAATGGTATGTAGTTGATAGCTTTTACATATCTATTACATACCATTTTCTATTTCCTATACCCTTCAATATCAAGGTATGTAAATGGTAAGTCATAGGTATGTAAAAAGAGGCCAATTTTAGTACTTGAAAATTACCTTCTACATACCACTTTTTGATATGTAGCAGGTATGTATATGATGTGTATAAGGTATGTATGTTGTAGCCTTTTGGTATGTAACAGGGTATGTTTGAGATATGTTAAGGTATGACAAAGGTAATTACGATATACCATTTACATACCTCAGACATATCTATTAAATACCAAAATTTCTACATGGGCAATTACAAATACCCACCTTGTGGAACATTTCTTGAATTAAGGTAATTCCGTAGAAATAAAACTAGAAATGGAATTCTCATAAAACTTCACACAGCAATAATTTTTGAGTTGCTTATCTCAAAAATGAAATAAAAAATGGGGGTCACCGTAGCCATTTTTGCGCTAGATTGTTTAAAGTACACCATCTTTTGTGTCTTGAGGGCTCAAGATTCGAAAATCACAATCGTGTCAAAAATAATTAATTTCTTAAATCTGAGCAGTGCTAGCTGACTAATATGTGCTCATTTTCTCTCTTTGGGCAATAGCCTAGTATTATGATGCAATAAATTGTTGTAAAATGCGTTTGCTACAAGAACGAAGGTAAAATTGGTTGATAATACGTGCCCTTGAAGCAGCGTGAAAGCACCTTCCGACCGCACGTTTTTATAAAATATCTAAAAAACTGGAAATGGAATCTTGACTATAATTATACATATGATAGAGAACCTTATTACCGTTGATTTGCAAAAATAATAAGAATAGGTGCCCGTGCTCGTTTCCGCGCTACGACGCGCTAAAGTGCGAAACAAGACGTCGTAAACAGCCTGTGACCGAAGAGGACTGAGGCGAGTAACCACTAAAGCGCCTTTAGAGCGTGTCTACTGTTCAACACTTCATAAGACTAAAGCTTGCATCATTTTCAGTCAAATATATATCTTTTACAATCGAAAAAATCAAAATAGGCTGAACTATGCTATGCGCAGTAGAGATGCGCACTGCAAAACTACGGAATTACCTAATCTTTCTTGTCTTTTTCCTTCAAATTCTTTTTGAATTTTATCGATTTTTTCAGCCAAAAGGTGATGATACTCCTCCTAAAAAACAAAGATTGGTGTAACGAATGTGTTTTTCTTGATACTAAAAAGAAGAAATTTTTGGAAAATTTTTTAAACCTTTTTGATTCAAATAAATTTCAAATGTCAGTGGGTTTTTTTTTTTTACATTTCATCAAATGATTTTTCAATTGATAACTGTAAAATGTGCCCCTTTTTGTTTAATAACCTTAACATTGACAATGCTACATTATAAGTGTGATGCTACCCTTAAAGACATTGTTCAGACTCTTATAAAAACTACACATATTACAACCAACTCTGTGATATGCCCCATTTTGATAAAATAAGATTCATGACCAATTAAAATTTTCAGATATATCACAGCAATAATACTTACTTTGGTAATACTGAGAACTGCATTCTACTCTCTTACATACCTTAGAATTGGCTGTTTCATACATATCTCCTTCCACTTTTCTAGCATAATTCAGTAAATTACTCATGCGACCATCTTTCAATGCACTTGGATTGTTGACAGGAGGATAAATTGCAGTTACACTAGAAAAGGGATAAATAATGACTTTTAATCAATATAAAAGCTTAATTGAAACTACATCAATGTTGCTTTGAAAAAATTAGTTGACAAATATTGGGCTGGGATGTTTGTTTGTGCACCATCAGTTTAATGTTTTTACTAGACATTCATACTTTCCAAATTGGTGTTGCAAGCTTTTTGTAATAGGAGTGGGACAATTTCACTTGCTTTAGAATGTATTGAAAACCAAATATTTTACTTAAAGTGGGACGATGACAAAAATCACACAAAGTATAATTATAAAGCTTAAATAATCTTAAGGCCAATTACACAATGCAACGGTGCCTATAACTGTTGCATGCAACTTGCATCCTATGGCATATTTTAGAGTCGTTTTCGTATGAGTGGGAACACTGTACAGTTACGATACGATACGGTTACGGCATGAATTTCAAATGGTTTTATAGACATTACGGCACTGACACGGTCATGGTACGGTGAGTTTCCCACTCATACGAAAACGACTCTAGCAGCTATTTACATGTGCGCAACTTTACATGCAATAATTGCAGGCAAGTTGTAAGCTTGATTTTCCCAACACAATTCATGTTGTATGTATGATGTATTAAGCAAGATGCAGGCAAAAGTTGCACCATGTAAATCAGCCTTTGAGGAGCCATACAATCACTAGTTAATTTGTATTCTCATAATTCCTATCGAAGTATTATAGTTATATATATAAATCTTTAAAGTCGTCAGTGAGGTTGTCTACTCATACTATGCCTTTATACATTTCTTTGTGTTTAGTTTCTTGAACTATTTTATTTCTTTGATGCTAATTAAAAGCTTACACAAAGCAGTATTCTTGCTTTTTGGGATTAGGATTGATTGTCTGGACAGTTTTCTTTGATGCAGAACAATTACATGGTAGTTTTGATTACAAAATACCAATGCATGGAGCTGAATGTTTGGATTGATAATATGATGTTACTGATACAACTCAAAATTCATAAAAATATAGTACAAGTTTAAGAATAATATACTGATGAGTTGCAGTTAAATTAAACTTTAAATGATTTTCATCATGGTCCTACATTAAGGTTTTGATTTTAAGAATGTTTCATATCAAATCTAAATCTTTATACATTACTTAAAAAACTCATTAATATTCATAAGGCAAACACAATGAAAATCGCCACCGTGACGAGTGTCTTTATATCTGATAAAGATTTGGCCTAATTTACATCAACTTTAACCTCGATTTTCTCCAAGATAAATGAAGATATTTTTGAATTTCTTTTAGAGAACTACTCTAATATTTGTTGGAGTTTTTTAAGCCGTATAAAGAACTCGAGATCGTGTTTTATCGGTATAAAGATCCTCGCCTACGGCTCGGATCTTTATATCTGATAAAACACTCTCTCTCGTTCTTTATACTATACTTATATTTTTAATATCAAACATTTTTCACCATTTCACATGGGCTACAGTCTTTGAAAATTTGGTCTAGCTAGTTTGGTCCTTTTTTACCATTTTCGATTCAATATTTAAGTTATCACCTTCATATTCAAAAAATATATAAATTGCTGCCTACTTACAATTGGTGAACAAGGTGATTCCTCAAGTCTGGAGTGACATGTTGATGCCATTCCTTAGGCCCTTTATTCACAGCAGATCCAGTTCTGTGAATTACAAAATTAATTAAGTTAGTGAACTTGTAAACATGTTATGGGAAATTAATGACAAAGAAATTTAATTGAGTTATGGAAAATGATGGTTGATGAAAACTTTCAGGGACACTGTCTCACTGATCTTTTACTTATTGCTAAATTTGACATGCTTCAGAATTCAGAAATTGTTGACTTTCTATGTGCTACTACTTTGTTGGGGTTAAAGCCATACTGAGCTCTTCTGTAGAAGATTTTCTTATACTTACCCTGATGTTCCACTTGCCATATCCCCAAATGATTTATTGTCTCCAAAACCTGCTGAGCAAATATAAATGATTTAGCAAAGCAGAGGAAACAGTTTTACATCACATTGAGTGTGAACTTACGAGGCGGGAAATGAGACATTTTATTAGCTCCACTATAACTTAATCCTAGAGCTTGGTAAACTTGAAAAGTTTTGAAAAGAAAGACATTTTAAATTTCATCCAGTACACCTGTTGCACTGTTCATTTCATTCTATCACTGAAAATATTTCAATCTAAAAAATGTCCTTGAACACACATCCAAGTATGATACTTGTATAATATTACAACCTGGAAGTGAAAGTGAAAGTGAAAGTGTGGTCTTGAATTGAGATGTGATGAAAATGATGCTTTGTAGCTTCGCAAAAAGAGAGGAAAAAGCTCAAAAATCAAACTAATTACGTACAAAAGCAGTTAGAAGGGAAACTAACAAGTTGTTATCAAGTTGTTTTAATATTTTCTCACCTGTTTTAATTTTCGACCCGCTCGATTCGCTAGAGCTTGAGTGCAAAAAGTAGATGTGATTATTATCCAAAAATCTTCGCTAATTTTGCTGGAAAAGTGGCCAGAAGTCTTCGGAAATGAGATATAAATGGTTCCTCTATTGACTGATGTAAAAATCTTTCACTAAACCTGCTTTTTCTTACCCTGTGAGCAGAGCCTCCCTTTACTTCCTAACCTCGTTCCTCGGAGAGTCAGAGAACCTTGTAATATCCCTAGAGCCCAGTTCTCCCTCGAAAATTATACAATACGACTGCTTGGGTTCCCTGTGTTCTCTTTTAGTTTGGTTTTCTCAGCGAATTCTTAAGCTTAATTGTTGGAATCAAAAATTAATATATATTTTTTTCTCTTTGGACCATTATCGATATTTCAAGGTGGGTGTTCATTGTACGTAGCGGGTTTGATCGAAATTAAACAACTATAAAGTTCAGTTTACAATGCCAATTTAGTCATTGTCGATTGCTAAAGAACACGTCCGTGACGGCGATTTAACCATTAGAGGTTTGCTGCCAATAATCGGCCAGTATTATTCTATTTGAATGAATAAGGATACTCTATCCAAACTTATGAGTGCCCAGGGCATGGGTCCTTGTGAATCTTACAACCATTTGTCACTACCAGATGAGCGAATGACGGCATAAATAAGTACTCGTGCATATGCAGTTAAAACCTGAAAAACTGGGGCTGACAGCTAGATGCTGCCCGGGTTGATAGCAAGGATTATGAAAAAATTGCGTTGGTTGTCCGAGTTATCGATGGTCAGGCTTTACATTGATTAATAGCAAATAGTACGTTACAAATCCCAGCTAACAAACCCAGTAAACATTACGTTACAAATCCCAGCTAACAAACCCAGTAAATATTATGTTACAAATCCCAGCTAACAAACCCAGTAAATATTACGTTACAAATCCCAGCTAACAAACCCAGTAAATAGTACGTTACAAATCCCCAGCTAACAAACCCAGTAAATAGTACGTTACAAATCCCAGCTAACAAACCCAGTAAATAGTACGTTACAAATCCCCAGCTAACAAACCCAGTAAATAGTACGTTACAAATCCCCAGCTAACAAACCCAGTAAATATTACGTTACAAATCCCCAGCTAACAAACCCAGTAAATATTACGTTACAAATCCCAGCTAACAAACCCAGTAAATAGTACGTTACAAATCCCAGATAACAAACCCAGTAAATAGTACGTTACAAATCCCCAGCTAACAAACCCAGTAAATAGTACGTTACAAATCCCCAGCTAACAAACCCAGTAAATAGTACGTTACAAATCCCCAGCTAACAAACCCAGTAAATATTACGTTACAAATCCCAGCTAACAAACCCAGTAAATAGTACGTTACAAATCCCCAGCTAACAAACCCAGTAAATAGTACGTTACAAATCCCAGCTAACAAACCCAGTAAATAGTACGTTACAAATCCCAGATAACAAACCCAGTAAATAGTACGTTACAAATCCCCAGCTAACAAACCCAGTAAATAGTACGTTACAAATCCCCAGCTAACAAACCCAGTAAATAGTACGTTACAAATCCCCAGATAACAAACCCAGTAAATATTACGTTACAAATCCCAGCTAACAAACCCAGTAAATAGTACGTTACAAATCCCAGCTAACAAACCCAGTAAATAGTACGTTACAAATCCCAGCTAACAAACCCAGTACTTACACAAAACAGTTACTACTGCCTTACAATTTGCATTGACAATTCAGTAGTTTCTGGGTAACAACTGAGATCGGACTATATGCTGTGCTTACACAAAACAGTTACTACTGCCTTACAATTTGCATTGACAATTCAGTAGTTTCTGGGTAACAACTGAGATCGGACTATATGCTGTGCTTACACAAAACAGTTACTACTTCATTTACAGGCTGATTTATTCACTAGTACTAGTACTATTTAACAAAATGACCGTGATTGTTGATACATACGTGTACACTTTCTTTTGAATAGCAAAGACTGAGACCACGCATGAAATGAACTGAAAGATTGCCAGTGAGATGTTCTTTTCATCGGCCAGTTGTAAAAGAGGGAAATCGCATTACGTAGTCCGAGAGTACCGTGACGTTGTTGAACCAGATGGAAGTGTAAAAAGAAAAAGAGTGAAAACTAAAGTTAGCTTTGTACAGCCAAGAACTGTAAGGTCAGAACCGCCGCCTTCATCCGAAAGTGAAGACGACCGTGAAGACGTTGATAATTTCGAATTTGATCTTACTGATTATGACACGGCTGCGCCGTTAGTTTCACCTTGTACAGATCACCAAAAGAGAAAACAAAGCAATGTAAGGCACTGGCAAAACATACGCCCGAAATTGCTTCGGGCTTCCCTTACGACGGAGGGATTCCCCAATCAAGTAGATGCTGTGTGTAGGAGGTGCAAACAGCAATCAGCCAAGTATCGTTGTAGTGATTGTGGAGGTGCTGCCCTATCGATGTGCAAGTCTTGTTGTGATATTCTACATTCCTTGGAAAATATATTTCACTGCCCTGAAGTTTGGCTGGTAAGGCACAATTTTTTTTTCTGATATGAAATTAATGTGCTTTATTTTAACGTATGTTTCCCCTTTTTAGGATGGAGAATGGCGGTCATATCTTTTCAGTGAAAGAAAAGAGTTGGTAAATCCATTTCATGACTGCACGAATGGGAGGCAAAAAAGGACTATAACAGTAATAGATTTGAAAGGTATTAATATTATTTAAAATTAATCAAAAGGGCTTCGGAAATGATACTATCAAAATTATAATTTGCGCTCACTATATATCTTCTATATTCCTTTTTATAGGAAGGCATCACGATGTTCTAATCACATTCTGTCAATGCGAGTCTCCAATGGAAACTTTGGTGTCCCTACGGCTGTGGCCAGCTACACCATGTAACCCCCCAGCCTAGCTTTCACTTGGGATCTGCTGACAAGCCTACAATCTCTATTGTTTGAATGCCAAGTGTCTGTGTATGACTTTGTGAAACATCTGAATTTCTACAAATGTATCTTCGACAAGGTCAGTATTATTAGTTGCGATAGCACTGAACTAGAATGAAATGCTCACGACGTTACTCTCAGTAATATTACTTTACATTTAGAACCGCAGCATTTATAAGCAGATTTTAGAAAGCTTCGAAGAGTTCAGGTTGGTGCTTTTTTGCTAAACATGCGGTTTCTTGGCACTACTCGAAGTGAATGAAACTGGTTGATTCTGTTATTTATACCGGCCACAACAGGTACCATTGCAAGGCAAGAGAAAACTGCAGCATAGTGGATGATGATTTAAATATCCAGCTAAATCCTTTGAAGTGCCCTGCTTGTCCATTCGAATCCGACCAGGTAAGTATACATTGACAGAACTCTAAATACTGTTCTATTATCAATTTCTTCCTCTCTTATTCATCTATTTTTCTCCCCTTTTCGTGTTGCCCAGCTTCCAAGTCAAATATTTCTCTCAGCTGACGCTTGTTTTGGGCTACCGAGAAAAAAATCTCGCACCATGAACTATCAAGAACCTTTATCTAGCGGTATGTATTTTCTTCCACAAGCTGAAGTCGATGCGTTTATGGATTCGTATCCAAAATCCGCGAAAAATCAAGATGAGGTAGGTTCCCTGCTAACTGCTTGATTACTCAGCTCTGCATTGTTCGTGGTTGCTTTGCCCGATCAGAGTCTGTTATTTCATATGTATAATAGGAATGTAGTGACTTTCAAGCGGGTTCTGTGATCAGATCAAAGGGACGCTATGTTGCGCTAGACGAGACTGCTGTGTTTGGCATTGCCTGCAAACACTCATTTCCCTGGAGATTTGTAAATGTAAAAGGTGGAGAAAGGTTAGTTAATAAACTAATGATTAAAAAAATTGTTTGCGTTGTTGTATAGTTGTGCTGACTGTGTCGAGCTTGTTACAGGATTGGGTACATGGTGTACATGCTGACTAAGCTCACTGAGTGTAAGGCTGATATGGTTTCGAGCAATGAAAAAGTTAACATAATGTATGACATATGCTGCCAACTAGAAAAACACCTGAAGGTAAAATGCCTTTAATTTGGAAGTAATTCTGTTATTCATTTTTTATTTTGTTATTTATTTTTGAAAACACAACCGCACACACTTTCACGCCAATACATGCACGAACTGCATGCTTCTTCAGCACCTTAATATCTTAATATCTTTATACCTTAATATCTGTATATCTTAATGTCCTGTCTTTTTCAGAAACAAGGAAAAAACCATCTTCTTGAGCACTTCAAGTTAGCTTGCCCACAGTTTCATGCATACGCTCACGGAGCGGACTGTCAGGTAAAGTCCGTCCTTTTTCTACAACGTTAATTGGCCTTACATATTAGCCATATATTCCTATACTATATAGATTCGCTATAGTCCACGACGCCTGGCTGGCTGGGGTCTTTGTGACGGGGAAGTCATGGAAAGGTTGTGGTCTTACCTGGGCCGATTCAAAAGAATGACGAAGGAAATGTCTTCCAGTCACCGGGAAGAATATCCTTAACGATGCACTTCATTTCCACGCACTCCATCAAAAAGAGAATATAGGTAGGTAATAATATAATAATAATATATAATATCTTATATGGCGCATATACAATCCTGATCTATGCGCTTTTTTAGAAAGAAAGAGGGGGGAAAAAGGTAAAAAACGCAGTTACCAGTGGACTGTTTTCCCCTTTCCCCTTCCCCTCCCCAACAAAAAAAAAAAAAAAAAAAAAAAAAAAAACAAATCAAATGAAATCAAAAAGTCAACCGAAAAGAAATGTCGTCTATTACCGTCGTTGTAGTATTGCCTTGTCGAAGAGTTATGAAGATGCGCTTAAACGGCAAAAACGAAGCAAAGAACACCCTGCAAGATGTCCCAGGATATGTGTAGTGGTATGCATTGGTGTATATGTACTGTTAATGAAGCATTAAGACACTGAATCTTTAGATTTGTCTCAGCCCAATTATTCATTACGTTAAGTATTTTTTCGAGTATTTTCGGTTTATTTGTTAGAAACATTTAGTGATGAAGCTCTCAAGGAATGGCAGGCGGAAGAAATGCAAATTATTGCGAAAAAGCAACCTCAGACAGGTACAAATATGGAAACGAAGACCAGAACGCAATTCAATATACTCCCCGATCATGCTCACTGACTATCTATATTGTTTCAGTTAATTTAGGGGAACATGGCTGGGTAACGCAGTACATAGATCTCCTACGCAAATTTTATGCCTTTAGGTATGACATAAATTTATAATTACATGGGCTTCCTGCGTAGCAGGGAGACCATGTCGAAAATTACCGCTGGATCTTCGTGTTCTTCGTGGTGACTCTTACGCTTCAAAAAGGAGCCCCGTCCCCGGAGGGCTCGGGAGGAATTTGTAACTCCGTTGCTATAGTGAGGAGCCCCGTCCCCGGAGGGCTCGGGAGGGATTTGTGACTCCGTTGCTATAGTGATGTCAGCGTGATTGTCGGAACGGGCCGGTCCACGAATCTCCTAGCAATGATAGCAAAGTTCTTACTAGTTCTCATGAGATAGCAAGTTCAAATGATTCAAATATTACTGTTAACTGTAATACAATTCACGAAACTACAACAACTGACATGAAAACTGACTGTATGCATGGTGACATGGAGAAATCAGTTGCATGTGACTTTAAAAATCTCAAAAATCGAACAGCTTACCGAGAAGGTCAGCCCAGCGTGATCAACAAGAAAGCCGCCATATTGGATATTTTACCTACGCGAACGACTCAACTACAGTTCATTTTTCCAAGTAAGCTTAAAATATTTCGTTCAGCGAGTATCTGGATTCTTATATTTGCTTTAATGACACTTATACCTTATCAACACGGATTTAGCAAGATTTTTGTCACATTTATAAGCGTGATTGTTATAAGCTTAAGCTTATGTGCTTCGCTTTGCACGTGGACCGCTGTATACCTTGATCAAAACTTTTCAAATTGTCTTGATGATTGTGATATATTCCAAAAGGCTGCTGATTTAAATTGTAATGCCAACAACTGTAATGATATTGTAGTGTCAATAAAAATACAAAAGTTTAGATCACGCTATGCTAAGTATTTGTATTATAAGTTAATTGTACTCGTGTTATGTGTAAATGTCATGGTAATAAGCGAGATCGAGAGCCAAGCAGAATACCATTGAACAAGTTACGTCGTTTCTCACAGAAGAACAGGAATATGCAGAGATATGTATGGCATCATGTGCTTAAAAACATACCTAAATCTTCAGAAGTTCATAATGTTATTTCGCCACGACGTAGAAAATGTAGAAACATGAGTGCAGAAAGAAAATACATCTCCTTTGTTCATACAATTATGAGACGGAAACAGTATGGTGCAAAGTACAGTTATCATAAGCTTATGTATTCAAGTAAACAAAAAGAATATCGGAGATGGTTAAAGTTGTTTTCGTGTAATTATTTTGTACACAATGAGTTTAAAGGTGCAATTCATAAAGGCAATTGTACAAAATACAAACTTTGCAATGACATAGAGACAAACCCCGGCCCTCAAACACTAGTACACTATGTTGATCCTAGTAAGACAATAAAAGCACCTTATAATCAAGGCAGTATTACTATATTTGGAGCTAATGCTGGTCAGTAGTGTGTTGCGATAAAGCCGTTGTGCTTTAATATATTGCAAAGATAAAGGAATAATACTGTCAATAGACCTAATACAAATAATGCATATTGGTAATGAGCTCTACAACACTTTGTCGCAACTTGCACGGCAATCATTCTTAATGTTAACTGAATTACCTACAATGCTCACAGTTCTAGACAAAAATTATCAACTAGATTATAGTGAAAGCTACTCAGGTAATGTGCATGGTGATCTTATTAATATTGATGAATATGAATATTGTATGGGACTACAAAGAGCTTGTCATTCATTGATATCACAACAGTACAGGTCATTTATATTGATTATTGGTTGCATTGGTGTAGCCATTATTTACTGTCCTGATTCAAATAATTTTAAAATATTTGACTCTCATGCTTATGAGTTCTTAAGATCGTATATTGCACACTAACAAGATGCATATTTTATATTATAGTACTTATGTTACTTTATGGGTATGTTGTGTTTTCATTGAACTTTGACACTTTGACCATGCTAATTGCATACATATTCTTATTTACATGTACGTGTGTTTCCTACCATTCTTCAACGACATATATTTGATGACAACCCTTTTTGAAATAGCTATATTCCAAGTTTCCAATAAGTACGTTCTTGTTATAATACTGATTTTCCACATTGTTGATCATTTTTGTTAAATAAATCACTTGAATAAAAAAAATTGTTTTTTCATTTTATTTCAAATGGTGCTTTGAGTGCAATTATAAATATGTCTCTGATTTAAGATCAAACTCACTACATTCTAAATAATAGCACCTTTACTTGCTTCAAATATTTACTAAGAACTATATAGCTTCTTAAAATTTTAAATTGAAGATATTTCATATGGCAGACATGAATGTATTGTGTGCATTGCTGATAACAATGGTGACAACATTTAGCATGTTATCATTGTGATGCAGTTATGTCACAGCAACTACATTATTAATATAAGGAATTTAAACTAAACATCAACCTTTCCAAAGAGTGCATAAGTAAGAGAGTCTGAATTGATTAATAGGTCGCGTGTCATGTTGATTTCCATTTGGTCTATTTTTAGAAACACCAGATTTCTACACGCTACTCCCGCCATAGGGAACCCAAACTCATAAACTGAATGAAAAAGCAAACTATGAATACACTTATTTTTTTAAACCCTTTAAATTGTTAAATAAAGCAATTATAGAGCATTTTAAAAAGTTTGAATTGGTTTCTAACAATTTTTTTCTTGCTTTTCATTCAGTTTATATAAGTGTGGGCTTCCTGTGGTGAGAGTAACGCGCGAAGATTTGGTGTTTCTAAAAATACCCCAAATGGAAATTAACAAGGCGTCTGACACTCTTACTCTCTTGCCTTACCACAATAATTATAGTTTGTATTTTGTTTTTAATTATTTGACTAATGTTCTGCCACACGTGATCTTGGCGTGAAAATAATCAGGAAGCCCATGTAAGCGATCGCAGATCGTCTAGTTTATTTGAAAAATCCTTGTCGCAAGTCAAGCTACAAGCGTCAAGCCAAGACCGAAATGAATGCTGGTTTTATGATGGTAATGTATTCAAATCACACTTGTTTCTATAGAACTAATTACAAAATATGGCCATTTTCACGTCCTTGTTACTATATTGCACTTTATTCATTCATTTCTGTCTTGTTGCTTTACTTGCGACCACGCGTACGGGTTTTTGACATAATTGTTTATAGGACATCGCATTCAATCATACTGTATATGACATCATATCATAAGAATTCCGTTTTCTAATTACATGCAGGGAGGCGGTTGTGTTGGGAGAAGAGACTGAAGTGTCCGAAAAGAAGCTACAAAGGTAACACTGAGGCCTTATCATTACTATTACTGATTCAGAACATTGTTTATTCATATCCTCTTAACATTTACCAGTTTCCAGAGTATTAAAGTATTGAAATTAAATTACTTTCAGGAACGTGCAAGAACTTATAAAACTGGAAAAAGGACATGGAATCAAGATTAGATGGAAGCCATCTGACCAAAGCTTCAAATCTGCGCTGATTGCTAGTGAGGCTTCAAAAGCAACAACATTACTTGATGCAGTTCGCATGAGTGGCCTTGACGTGGCTAAGTGGCCAAGCTATGAAAGATCCCTCCTCTACATATCCTGAATGAGTTGGATAATCTTTCCATGGCTTGACCGAAGGTTTGCAGAGGCGTTTCACAAGAAACGCTCCCCAACCTGGCGTCAGATCCCTTCCATGCACAGTGGTGCCGTCTGTTTTCTCGCCCTCCACCACAGCTTCATTTCCTTTCTTATCTAGCAAGAAATATATTGGTCTTGGTTCTAAAAAAGACGTATAACAATCTGAAAATTAAACACTACAAACGAAATTATAAGTAATATCAAAGTGCCAGTGTATGCAAAATTTCTATAAAACTATTTTTGCATCGTGAGAGTGACTTACCAGCGCTACTATTGGGTTCGCCGTTCATGGTATGAGAACTAGAAGACGGGGCATCTACAATAAAGATTTTAGAGAGCAATAAATACAACGTATTTGCAAATATGTATGTTTTCCATTACGAACGGCAAGGAAATATGTTGTGAGTATTGTATTATGAGTACAAATGGTAATATATCAAAGTGCTAGTGTATGCAAAATTTCTATAAAACTATTTTTGCATCGTGAGAGTGACTTACCAGCGCTACTATTGGGTTCGCCGTTCATGGTATGAGAACTAGAAGACGGGGCATCTACAATAAAGATTTTAGACAGCAATAAATACAACGTATTTGCAAATGTGCATGTTTCCCATTACGAACGGCAAGGAAATATGTTGTGAGCATTGTATTTATTTGCGGTATGTATATATATATATAAGTTGTTCTCAAGGGAAAACTTTGAGAACAAAAGGGAAGACAATAGAAAATGGCGGATATATATGTGCATATATATCAGAACAATATCAAAGTTTTAGCGATTTGGTGTATATATATATATATATATATATATATATATATGAGTGGGCAACCACGAAACAGATCTGTAGAATAAAATGAACTTGTACTAGCCGTCGTACTTCGTTCTCTATATATATGTTAATCATGTTAATCTTGATAGTTTCAACCGACGCACCCTTCTCTAAAAGGAGCCTCACCGAACCCGTGTTACCAGCAAGAACTGCAGACAACAGAGGTGTGGATCTCAGCTCTTAATCCTCAAAAGAAAACAGGAGCGCGCGTGCGAACAGGAGGGTATGAATTACGAGAGCACATCTCCCATACATAGGTCTGTTATCATGAACGTTTCTTAAAAATCGATTTCAAGCTCCGCTCGCAGCCTTGAGTTTAAGAGCGAACTCTAATCAATTGCACGCGCTGATAAAAATAAATTTTCAAGTAACTTTGCTAGGGTACGGAGATGTACTCTATTAGGCCTTACTGTGCAAAAAGACAGGTTCATTGGCATTACATTCGATGCATATGAAATTTGATGTCTAAACCCGGCCTAAGTGGCTCTTCACTTGCTCACTTGTTTTCTTTGCTGCCTTGGTTTTCTTCTTCTTCGTCTTGCTCTTCTTTGTCTTCCCTTCTGCACACTCATCACGGCTTTCTGTCATTCTTTCCTTTGCTAAAACATTAAAACGAAAATAGCTAGCGAACTCCAAAAAAGAAAAAAATGAAGACTATGCATAGTATCTCAATCCAATCCATTACATATAACAAAAAAGTGCGATCTTAACAACCTACTAACCAGTAATTTTCACCATTGCGCTCACAGCATAATTGGCAAATGCCTCATCTTGCGCGAGCTCTTGGATTTGAGGAGAAAGGTGCCGCTCAGGCGTTCCATTTATAAGGGCAACCCACATAGACGGGTACCCCAACTCGTCCAACTGGTCAATCTGTGTAACAACAACAATTAAAGCGTTTTCATTATGTTTAAGCAAAGTTCTTGAATACAATTTAACATTGAATAAAAAGTTGTGATAAAGCACTAAGAAAAGTTATAAAAAAAGATAGAAGGCGACGTTTCGACTTTTAAGTCATTTTCATTGCTTAGAAATGACTTAAGTTAAGCCGAAACGTCCATTTCAATTCTGTTTTTATTGTATTTTTTCTTATGTCTTTGAGTGTTTTATCCCAAGTTTTTATTGTTTTGATTAGTATTGTTCTTGTCTGATTATACCGGCAACTTACGCATGTTCTTATGTGGGAGGATAGCTTCTTGGCCCTCGCCACTTTCGTTTCCTCCTTTGCAAGTGGAACATTTGCATTGGCTTCCTCAGCCAGCTGTTCATAGCGGTTTTTCTCACCCATACCGGTGGTGCGCCAGACAGCATTTGCCCTGCGCTGTACCTCGGCATCAGCGAAACTTCGACGTAGCTGCCTAGCCACTATGAGAAATAGTACAAACAGAGGACTCAATGATCATTTGTGTCTTGAAATGAATTTACAGTGTCCTATCTACATTGTTTTGAAACGGGCAATGAACTTCTATTCATGTATTGATATATATTTTTACTCACAATCAGACTTTAAGAAGTCAGACTTGAAGAGCTGGTATGCGCTCTTTTTGCGCATTTTACAGGGCACCTTAGTCCCTTCCTTGTTAGGTCTGGGTCCCCTCTTCCTCGAAAGACCCAGACGTTTCCTTTCGTTACCAATCCAGTTCTGAGATGAAACAAAAAAAAGTGTTATCATATATTAATATATTTTACAAAAGCTCTAACAGCAGCAAGCATACTTTCACTTGTGTCTGGGAAATTCCAGCTGCTTGGCCGGCGTTTTCCATCAGGTCCTCGCAGGATGACTTTGTGGAGGTCATCCCCTTGGCCCAAAACTCCATTAAAATTTTGGTTTTTACTTCGTCGAGTGATTGAGGCATCTATAGCAACAATAAAATTCTTCACTCATTTCAAAGTAATTATATTATTTTACATGATATTCTAATATGGCAAATTCCAATGTTATTCCAAAAAATAAAGCATTTTGCATTAGTACAATTTCAATCTCTGTGAGATAAATTAGTTATATACCAGCTGCACTTTCAAAGTGCTCAATATCCATATGCTGTCACTTCATTTGCTCTTGACTTGCTGGTCCACTTCCTTTACCAGAGGCACTTGGTGACTGAGATGCTGACTGTTCACTTTCCTGTTGGAGTGGTTTTCCTGGTGATAGAGGAGCGGGCTTTCCTTGGCTTTGGCCAGATGGTGGCTGGACTGGTGATGGCTTCTGAGCAGGACTCTGAGGTTGTATTTGAGGTTTGGGTTGCTGGACAGGAGGTTGCTCAGGAACTTGAGGTGACATGGCACTTGGTGGTGGTGGTGGTGGTTGGGATTGAGACACCATTGGCATTTGTTGTAGGGTTGATCAGACACTGGAGGCTGTTGCTGATTTGAGTTGTACATATTATTTATTATATATTATCTATATTATTTAAAGCTGTAGCTTGTGCAGGAGTTAATTGAGTGCCACCCTGATCCTGGCATTCATCTGATGGAAAGGTACTGCATATAACAGAGAAACACTTCCATCAATAAAAAGTACATTATTTTAAACTTGAAATAACAACCAATTACAAATACCCACCTTGTGGAACATTTCTTGAATTAATCTTTCTTGTCTTTTTCCTTCAAGTTCTTTTTGAATTTTATCGATTTTTTCAGCCAAAAGGTGATAATACTCCTCCTAAAAAACAAAGATTGGTGTAACGAATGTGTTTTTCTTGATACTAAAAAGAAGAAATTTTTGGAAAATTTTTTAAACCTTTTTGATTCAAATCAATTTCAAATGTCAGTGGGGTTTTTTTTACATTTCATCAAATGATTTTTCAATTGATAACTGTAAAATGTGCCCCTTTTTGTTTAATAACCTTAACATTGACAATGCTACATTATAAGTGTGATGCTACCCTTAAAGACATTGTTCAGACTCTTATAAAAACTACACATATTACAACCAACTCTGTGATATGCCCCATTTTGATAAAATAAGATTCATGACCAATTAAAATTTTCAGATATATCACAGCTGCAATAATACTTACTTTGGTAATACTGAGAACTGCATTCTTAACTCTCTTACATACCTTAGAATTGGCTGTTTCATACATATCTCTTTCAACTTTTCTAGCATAATTCAGTAATTTACTCAAGCGACCATCTTTCAATGCACTTGGATCATTGACAGGAGTTGGTGAAATTGCAGTTACACTAGAAAAGGGATAAATAATGACTTTTAATCAATATAAAAGCTTAATTGAAACTACATCAATGTTGCTTTGAAAAAATTAGTTGACAAATATTGGGCTGGGATGTTTGTTTGTGCACCATCAGTTTAATGTTTTTACTAGACATTCATACTTTCCAAATTGGTGTTGCAAGCTTTTTGTAATAGGAGTGGGACAATTTCACTTGCTTTAGAATGTATTGAAAACCAAATATTTTACTTAAAGTGGGACGATGACAAAAATCACTCAAAGTGTAATTATAAAGCTTAAATAATCTTAAGGCCAATTTACACAATGCAACTGTGCCTATAACTGTTGCATGCAACTTGCCTATGGCATATTTTAGAGTCGTTTTCATATGAGTGGGAACACTGTACAGTTACGATACGATACGGTTACGGCATGAATTTCAAATGGTTTTATAGACATTACGGCACTGACACGGTCACGGTACGGTGTGGTAAGTTTCCCACTCATACGAAAACGACTCTAGCAGCTATTTACATGTGCGCAACTTTACATGCAATAATTGCAGGCAAGTTGTAAGCTTGATTTTCCCAACACAATTCATGTTGTATGTATGATGTAAGCAAGATGCAGGCAAAAGTTGCACCATGTAAATCAGCCTTTGAGGAGCCATACAATCACTAGTTAATTTGTATTCTCATAATTCCTATCGAAGTATTATAGTTATATATATAAATCTTTAAAGTCGTCAGTGAGGTTGTCTACTCATACTATGCCTTTATACATTTCTTTGTGTTTAGTTTCTTGAACTATTATATTTCTTTGATGCTAAAAGCTTACACAAAGCAGTATTCTTGCTTTTTGGGATTAGGATTGATTGTCTGGACAGTTTTCTTTGATGCAGAACAATTACATGGTAGTTTTGATTACAAAATACCAATGCATGGAGCTGAATGTTTGGATTGATAATATGATGTTACTGATACAACTCAAAATTCATAAAAATATAGTACAAGTTTAAGAATAATATACTGATGAGTTGCAGTTAAATTAAACTTTAAATGATTTTCATCATGGTCCTACATTAAGGTTTTGATTTTAAGAATGTTTCATATCAAATCTAAATCTTTATTGATATATTTTTAATATCAAACATTTTTCACCATTTCACATGGGCTACAGTCTTTGAAAAATTTGGTCTAGCTAGTTTGGTCCTTTTTTTACCATTTTTGATTCAATATTTAAGTTATCACCTTCATATTCAAAAAATATATAAATTGCTGCCTACTTACAATTGGTGAACAAGGTGATTCCTCAAGTCTGGAGTGACATGTTGATGCCATTCCTTAGGCCCTATATTCACAGCAGATCCAGTTCTGTGAATTACAAATTAAGTTAGTGAACTTGTAAACATGTTATGGGAAATTAATGACAAAGAAATTTAATTGAGTTATGGAAAATGATGGTTGATGAAAACTTTCAGGGACACTGTCTCACTGATCTTTTACTTAATATTGCTAAATTTGACATGCTTCAGAATTCAGAAATTGTTGACTTTCTATGTGCTACTACTTTGTTGGGGTTAAAGCCATACTGAGCTCTTCTGTAGAAGATTTTCTTATACTTACCCTGATGTTCCACTTGTCATATCCCCAAATGATTTATTGTCGCCAAAACCTGCTGAGCAAATATAAATGATTTAGCAAAGCAGAGGAAACAGTTTTACATCACATTGAGTGTGAACTTACGAGGTGGGTTGAGTGAGACATTTTATTAGCTCCACTATAACTTAACCCAAGAGCTTGGTAAACTTGAAAAGTTTTGAAAAGAAAGACATTTTAAATTTCATCCAGTACACCTGTTGCACTGTTCATTTCATTCTATCACTGAAAATATTTCAATCTAAAAAATGTCCTTGAACACACATCCAAGTATGATACTTGTATAATATACAAGTGAAAAGTAATATATGCACTTTTTTGATTTTTATTAATTTTGTCCCAAAAGGTCTAAAAATGAAATGCAATTCACATAAATTGATCCATATTGGCCAAACAACATTCCCTGGATATTTATGGTACTTTTTGGAAAAAAATAATAATACCCTTTTTGTACAAACCCTAATACTTGCACTACCACACAGGAATTACATAATAAAATTGTACAAACCATACATTTATAACTGCTGTTTATTACTATGTAACATTAAGTTGGTTGACATTTATTACAGATTTGCTGACACTCAGTTCATAGACTTTTCTATATAAATGACACCAAATTTGCTTTTTTATAACATTTCTGACAAACTATTACGAAAAGGATCACTGATGATTGGAAATTGAACCATTAAACTTTGGAGTCTCATCTGTAATGACTATATGAAAAATTTGTGTTTGAATATGAATGAAAACATGAGAAGCCATGGTTGAAAGAGACATAAATTTATGTCCCTTGTAAGAGAAAACATAAATTTATGCTCTCACACAAAGGACATAAATTTATGTCCCTTGTAAGAGAAAACATAAATAAATTTATGCTCTCACACAAAGGACATAAATTTATGTCCCTTGTAAGAGAAAACATAAATTTATGCTCTGGTACAAAGGACATAAATTTATGTCCCTTGTAAGAGAAAACATAAATTTATGCTCTCAAAGAACATAAATTTATGTCCCTTGTAAGAGAAAACATAAATTTATGCTCTCAAAGAACATAAATTTATGCCCCTTGTAAGAGAAAATAAATTTATGTCCTCAAAGGACATAAATTAGAAGACGTCTGGTGACCTTTCCAGAATTAAATTAGCGACGATTTTTGGAAAAATTTAATAAGTCCACTCCCCAAATGTTCATTCAATCGAATCAAGCAGTAAAATGACAACAGGTGAGAACATCGTGATTTTTCATTAAGACTGAAAGTGTTTCAAATACAACTTATTTCCTTTCCTTTAAACTTCTTTTAAGCATAATTATTTTGATTTTTTAACTTCTGTTGCTGTTTTTCGCCAAGCTAAAAATTTACGTTTTGGTGCTGCACCCACGTTTATGATCGTGTTTGTTAGAGTGGTTGGAGTTGGAAACTACATTAATTTTTCCTCCTCATTTCACATTTTTGTCATTTTTAATGAAACAAAATGAATCAAAACATGAAATAAAGGAAAAAGATGTAGTTTCCCACGTCCAAACCTAATTATAGACCTGTCAAAACCTTTCATTCTGCACGTGAAAACACAGGTAGCCCAAGCTGTACATTATTTTGGCTGGAATTTCCAGTAAATATGAAATATTAAAAAAATGAAAAATAAAGCTTGCCAATTTACTTATTGAGTTGTTATTTATTGTCTCTCAATGTTTGAAGTGATTCTGAGCAATATCAAGCGAGTTACAGCAATTTGAAACTTTCGCCCAATGGTCTTATAAAATTACTTCTAAATGTAAGTAAGAAGTAATTTTATAAGACCATTGGGCAAAATTTTCAAATTGCTGTAACTCGCGCGATATTGCTCAGAATCACTTCAAACATTGAGAGACAATAAATAACAACTCGATAAGTAAATTGGCAAGCTATATTTTTCATTTTTTAATATTTCATATTTACTGGAAATTCCAGCCAAATGTACAGCTTGGGCTACCTGTGAAAATACTTGGTTTTCGTGCGCCCTGCATACGTAGTGTACAAGCCTTCAATTCCAAAATGCTAGAAAATGACATTAAAAATGCTTTTTTTTCCTCAGCAAAGAATTATCAAGGTTTCATATGACATAGAAATCATTTGTTTGGTATCTAACATTTATTAAAACTCTTAACTGTCATATTTGACTTTTTTATCTCCCAAAATATGATCTTTGAAAGTGTGGTCTAATGCACCTATCAATGTAAGTCCCGTGGGGGGGGGGGGGGGGGGGGGGGTGCATAAAAAGAATTAGCAGAACTTATTCAAAAAAATACTAATATTAATATCAACAACATGAACACTGATAATCGTTTTTTATTTCTGATGAACCCCAGAACAAGCTTTCTACAAAAAACTGTGTCAGCACATGTACATAAATGCATGCTGATACGAGAAAGGAAATTAGAGACTTAAAATTATAGAGAAGTTTAACTTATTTGGATTTCACCTATGTACTTTAAGTATACAGTGCCAAATAAAACGTTGTTGTTGTTGTTGTTGTTGTAAAAACCCGACCCAGGGGTCAATCAAATATATTAAAATAACTCCACCACTCCAATACAAAAGAATATTAGTGTTTTTTTATTTAATTGTAACAACAAATTGCACAACTTCATAAAAATACGACAATTTTCTGAAATATTGAGTACGAGTACGAGTGTATATAAGCTTAATGTAAGCTTATGGGCCGCCATGTTCAGGCAATCGAGCCGATGAAAAATGGCATTTCACTGACATTTATATCTACAAAGACTATTTTCATCTATTTAACATGATAAAAAAGCGTTTAATGCTTTGTTTTTGTGCATCTTACCTTGACATCTCACCTTGACAACTACACCAAGCCGAACCAAAAACCACGAGGTGTTTACTTAGTGACCTGGCCTTCTATACAACACAGGTATCCCAATCGCTTTCTAAAAATCAAATCCCGACCCAGGGGATTGACTTTGCGATCAATATTCCCCATCCACGGGCAAGCATTTTCTGTCAAATCCCCACCCATTGCCCGGAAACCATTGCCCGAATACCCCCCCCCCCCCCCACGGGACTTACATTGATAGGTGCATAATGAACTGAGATGTGATGAAAATGATGCTTTGTAGCTTCGCAAAAAGAGAGGAAAAAGCTCAAAAATCAAACTAATTACGTACAAAAGCAGTTAGAAGGGAAACTAACAAGTTGTTATCACAGCCGTTTTAATATTTTCTCACCTGTTTTCATTTTCCCGCTCGATTCGCTAGAGCTACAATCATTGCCAGTATTGTTGGCACGATATTGTCGTGATGCGCGCGAAAAGTAGATGGTGATGAGATTGGCTCCCCCCGTGCCCCCTTTACAATGTTGCTGTGAAAATCCCGACACCTACGACTCGGCAATCAGTTCGAAATACCTTTTATGTAGCAGCAACATTGTACAGGGGGGAGGGGGGTCCAATGGCACGGTCAAAAAGTGTACAATTGTAGAAATATCCGTTGAATGCCCATCGTTCCAACTAATTTTGGCAAGGATTGTGTAAAGAACATTTTATGTTCTATGTACTATAAACTGAATACCAGAGAACTAATTTATTACCGTTAATAATGTATGCTAGTGGACGTTTTCATTGATAGCGAAAAAGTTCAGAGGTTTCTCTTAGTTCTTAAAAAATATGAGAAAATTGGTAGCTGTCGAAAGTGATGAAATCCTGTTTTTCAGTAAAAGCAATGGTGCATACCTATAGGTCTAAAAGAATGACACCCAAAACATGTTTTACGAGTTCGGAAGTGAAACAAGCCATTTCAAGTAGATTCGTTTGACCTTTGTCATTAGTGGTCGATGATTAGATTTGTTGGTATTGCGTTTGCATAGTAGTAAGATAGCATGCAATCCACGTGACATAAAATACGTATTTACAATGTTAACCAAAGAATAAATTCGCCCTGACTCTTAAAGCCCCGAGAATTAGAAAACCGCTGATGCAAAAAAAACTGTAAGACTATATTAAAGTTCTAGGAAGTCTAAGGATTCACTATATTATTTGCCATGAGCGGCTTAAATCACCATGGCATACTAGCCTGGGTGTCGATTCTCAGCAAAAACATGGTATTTTTGTTGTATAGTTAGGACTTTAGGGCTCGTTACTAAAACAGCATGGTAGGATCGGTGACTGACGTAGCTGAAGCAATTTAGCTAATGCTTACTGTAGACAGGAACATAACCGATTCGAATCTGTGGCATTTCCCTACCTACACTTGGTTATGGTTAACATACTGATTTTGTAATGTGTCCCAACAACATGTCATTGGGTACCCTGTGTTACGAGTACTTTGCTTGTGCCTTTACCTTGGCCTATATCTTGACCGGGCAATGTCACATCACGAAACTTGCCACACTAGCGTTTAGCGGCCGAGATGTTTATTTCCCTTATGGGAAATAAAAATGAATTTATACTGGAGAATTTTCTTGATAAACTGTTTTTAGGAATGTGTTTAACGATTTTCCACAGGAAGCCCAACGGTGCTCCCCTCAAAGCTCCTTTAATATATCTAATAATTCAATAATATTAGCCTGTTTTGAAAATGTTTCTATACTATGTTAAAGTACCACTAATTTGTAATGTAATGGTGCCCAGACTTTGCTTCGATAATTATTATGTCTATATTTTTTAACGGTGCTCCATCGCAATATAAGAAATATTCGACAGTAGTCCTATTCTCTTATACGATAAGACACGGAGCACCGTTGTAAAAAGGTCTTAACGTGTTTTGATGTGGAATTTTTTGTCACGAGAGATAAGGAGTGATATTTCTATTGCTATTTTCTTTGCTTATTTCTCTTTGATCACTCAAGTTTTTGATTTATGAGAGCAAAAAGCACGGAGAACCGTGGAGCATCGTTGCTTTGTATTAGGCTCACTGCTGTACAGATCGTATTACTTGTTGCTATGCCAAAGTGTTAATTGAGTGACTACAGGATTAAGGTCGATTAAGTAAGAGATTCCTCTTCCATCTGCTTGTAAATAAGTGATAATAGTGCTCTTTTCATTCTTAGCTCGAATAAAATACACGTATTTAAATTCCCAAAAAGGCCTTTCTTCCTACTTTAGGCAAAGTTGCCGCTATCTCATGATTGATTTTGACAGGGAAGTATACATTTTCTACAAAGTATAATTAAATCGTTTGAGTGAAACACCGACCACACCAATCGTACCTCGCTTCTTAGAAAATATGAAAAATGATCGAGTCTGCTATAGAGTTTTACGGCCAATTTTGTGTTTCTACAATCATTGCCAGTATTGTTGGCACGATATTGTCGTGATGCGCGCGAAAAGTAGATGGTGATGAGATTGGCTCCCCCCGTGCCCCCTTTACAATGTTGCTGTGAAAATCCCGACACCTACGACTCGGCAATCAGTTCGAAATACCTTTTATGTAGCAGCAACATTGTACAGGGGGGAGGGGGGTCCAATGGCACGGTCAAAAAGTGTACAATTGTAGAAATATCCGTTGAATGCCCATCGTTCCAACTAATTTTGGCAAGGATTGTAGCTTGTCAGAGTGCAAAAAGTAGATGTGATTATTATCCAAAAATCTTCGCTAATTTTGCTGGAAAAGTGGCCAGAAGTCTTCGGAAATGAGATAAATGGTTCCTCCATTGACTGATGTAAAAATCTTTCACTAAACCTGCTTTTTCTTACCCTGTGAGCAGAGCCTCCCTTTACCTCCTCCTCAACCTCGTTCCTCGGAGAGAGAGAAGGAACTGAAGGAAGGGCGACTCTGCAGAAATCGTGTAACTTGAGTGAGCAAAAAGCTCAAAAATCAAACTAATTACGTACAAAAGCAGTTAGAAGGAAACCTAACAAGTTATCACAGCCGTTTTAATATTTTCTCACCTGTTTGAGCAGCAAAAGTCGAAAGTTATCCAAGATTCCGGTTTAGAACGGAAATAGCTGCGCGAGTCTATAGGAAAGTGGTTATTTGCTTGCCAAAACTGAGCCCGCGTTTAAACAACAATCAGGCATGGACCCCATGTAAGACCCGAATCCTAATGTCCTGAGGTGGAATGTATATGCACAGGTAGCCCAAGCTGTGCATCTGAAAATGAAATATATGGGATTAATTCCACGATCGATTTGCTGAAAAATAAATTTTGAATAAATAAACAATTTGGACTCATGATACTGTTGTGCTTGTCTTTCTGTGTATTTCTGTGAAGTTTCAAGCCGTTTCGTGCTCATTTGAGGGAGTTATAGCGATTTGAATTTTTCTCCCTTCATGTACATATATTCACAGGCACCCCAAGCTCTGTTTCAGAGAGGGTGTTTTACGCGCGGTGATTATTAGTTTGGGCTACCTGTGTCGTTTGTGAATTTTATTAAGACCATTGGGAGGAAAAACAAATCTCGCTAAAAATCAATAAAATTCTGAAAACTTGGTTGAACTGTCTCATTTCTTATTTAGATTAGAACTTTTGGAGTCTTTTGGGCTGGTTTTTGGACTCATTTATGCGCGTTTTGTGGGTTTTTGGCGATTCTCCTTTTCACACTGGTTCACTCTAGTACTATATTAATATAGTACTAGAGAGAACCACCGTGAAAAGGAGAATCGCCAAAAACCCACAAAACGCGCATAAATGAGTCCAAAAACCAGCCCAAAAGACTCCAAAAGTTCTAATCTAAATAAGAAATGAGACAGTTCAACCAAGTTTTCAGAATTTTATTGATTTTTAGCGAGATTTGTTTTTCCTCCCAATGGTCTTAATAAAATTCACAAACGACACAGGTAGCCCAAACTAATAATCACCGCGCGTAAAACACCCTCTCTGAAACAGAGCTTGGGGTGCCTGTGCATTTACCTGTAAGTCACAGCTGTGAGAAGAATGAAGAATTTAGTATAAAATTTAAGTTAGCACCAATTTTATAATTTGTACAAAAATGTCTAAAAACATCAATTTATCTACCTGCATATTTGTTCCTTCTATGAAGACTATATATACATACTACTCACATCGGTGTAAAAGTTGCACAGAATTATGAAATAAAGGAATTTAATGGTAGTGAAAAGAATGACATAAGTTACTGACATTTACCTTAATTGTAACACTTAGCATAATGTTTTCATATCATGGCAGCCTGGTAATTAATTTTATCTTAAGGTCAAATGAAGGGTGGATGGTGCTGTGTGTTGGGTAAATCCCAATCCAGTGGCTAAAATGAAGGAATTATCCAATTTATCTCCCAGAAAAGGATTTATATAAAGTATAGTACTACCAGCATACGTGCCAACCCCTTCCCCATTTTGACCTAGAATCTCCCTGGTTATTGAAAATCTGCATTGATTCCATGGCAGAAGCCAATTAGTGTTGGCAGGTATATACCAGTATACACCCTTTGTACAGGAACAGATGCAGGAAATTCAGGAAGAGGTAGTGAAATGGTTATGATTTTATTGATAAGTCAGAACTTTAATGACTTCTCAAAAATAAGGGGGCTGTTGCCCCCTTGGCCGTCACCTAAAATGAACAAGACCAATTATTTCTACCAGCAACAGGCTACAATACATAACGTCAGAGAGGTTGACAGTCACCTAACGAAAGGGCCACTTGGTTAAAAATACCATACAAAATCTGACCTAGGTGGTTGGTAAGGTGTCAGTAAGGGGTTGGTAAGGTGTCAGTAAGTGGTTGGCAAGGTGTCAGTAAGTGGTTTGCAAGGTGTCAGTGGTTGGGTGGTAAGGTGTCAGTAAGTGGTTGGCAAGGTGTCAATGGGTGTTTGGTAAGATGTCAGTGAGGGCTGACAAAGTTTCATGTGGTTGGTTGGCAAGGTGTAAGTAAGTGGTTGGTAAGTGTTAGTAAGTGGTCAGTAAGGTGTTAGTAAGTGATTGGTTGTAACAGTGTTAGCAACTTGTTGGGTTCAAATAATTGGTGTTTTTGCCATAAAAAACGGGTGGATCCAGGATTATTTTCAGGAAGGGGTGAACTGTCTTCAGGAGGGGGTGCACAATATATCATATAAATTGGAAACTGTCGAGAGGATATTTTGGAATAATATTGAGAAAAAAGGACTCAGTCGTCTCAGGAGGGGGTGTACACCCCCTGCACCCCTCCCCAAAATCTGCCCCTGAAAAACCAAACAGAAACATCACAACTGTACAGTATTAGTCTTTGTTAACAATTGCCTACAGTGTATTTTACATTCTTCACTCATTTCAAAGTAATTATATTATTTTACATGATATTCTAATATGGCAAATTCCAATGTTATTCCAAAAAATAAAGCATTTTGCATTAGTACAATTTCAATCTCTGTGAGATAAATTAGTTATAAACCAGCTGCACTTTCAAAGTGCTCAATATCCAAATGCAGTCACTTCATAATGTTTTTGCTGGCAGGTTGGAGTTTCTCAAGTTTTTCCTGATGATGCTCTTTTCAGTGTAGGTAAATTACATGGTTAAGCATTATTTGAAGGGTTCCCTATGAAAATGGCCTAAGCGACTTTTCAGACAATTTTTTCAATGGTATAAAATGATATCAATTAACTTTCCTGAACCAAAAAATCAATATCTGGACATCTATCAAAAAGTCACTTAGGTCATTTTCACAGAGAACCCTTCATTTTACTACAACTAACAGAATGAATAAAAAATTTTGTTATTCAAATTTTCATTCCCTCTTGAGAACAGGAAAACAATTGGGACGAATTACTTTTAATTACAAAAGAAAGTGTTCAAAGTATTCTGGTAAGTTGTATTATGATGCAATATTGCAAGTGGCCTATTGATATAAGAATGAGATTGCAGTATGAACATTAATTCATTTGCAACAAAGTTATATGTTCTTCAGTTCTTACAAGATTAACTTGGACATGCCAAACCACAATTAATAAAAGATTGTGCACACTTGGTAATAATTAACTGACATAAACATTAAGTAATCAGATTTTTTGTATAAAAACTGAATGAATAGCAACTAAATAAGGGTCCTAGCCTCTACCAAACACAGGGTGCCTGCAGACAAGACTAAGATAATACTGACTACAAAACAACAAATCTTGCATTACCATTATATTGTTGATACTACAAATAAATTACAATTGGCAATTCAGAAAAATAATGACATATTTGAAATTTATTTAACAAGAATATTATATGACCTTATTCTAAGCACAGATGTTTTTGCTAATAATTATTGGTGGTGATCAATACTTACTAGACTTAAGCATATCTCCAGAGTGGGTATGTCTACATATTATAACAAAGCTAAGATTCTTTAGAATCTACAGTAAGTTTTAAACTTTCTGTTAAGGTTTGTAGAACTTATAGGATCTATAGGTCCTTTCATTGGTAAATATATGGACACACCCAGCTTGGAAGGGACATGCTTAACTCTAAAGAGTTTTGACTGTAAAAGGCACTGGATATAAGGTGAGCATTAGCAGTATCTATGCAGTGTAAAATTTCTTTTTCTTCTTTCAAAACCCAGCTTAACTGAAAACAAACCTAAAAATATACATTATCTACATAACTTTAGATTATTTGGAGTTCTCTTTTTTTTTTGGAAATAATTTTTAACATTGACAAAATTGTGACTTCTGAGAAAATGAATACTTCAAACATAATTTATCTTACAGACATCATCACTTTCCATTGTTTATCTGCACACAGCATATCTGTATTACTTTGTACAAGATGCTTTTTTTACTAAATAAATTTACCGCTATTCAGAGGTCCATGCAAAAATCAAAATTATACACCGATTTCCATACATCGGTTCAGGGGTCACACACAAAGCATCCAAGTGAGGCTTCAGGGTACAAATTGGAATGTTCCTTTGTGTGTACCCTGGGGCCTAACTTCAGTGCTTTGTGTGTTACCACTGAACTGATGTATGGAAATGGTGAATGGTTGGCCTTCTGACCAAATAGATGGACTAAATGATAAAGTAAAGTAAATATTGTACATTATCACTCGAAAATATTCATACCATAAGCATTCAAGATCTCTGACAAACCATTTACGCCAAGAGGTCACATAACCCCACCCCTTAAATTAAAGAATAAGTGGAAAAATAATACCAAAAAAGAGAGCCTGTGAGAAACAATTGGCACAGTTTCAGTTCACAGTTATGTCTGGCATACTGGAGAAATACAGTGAAATGATAAAATGAAGATCTTCCAAGGATTTCTATGGAAAAATGAAAGAGGTTACCATTTTATCTTCTATGCCATTTCTCCTATGTTAAACACTGTGAGCTGAAACTTCATGTTCCTACAAGTGAGGTGCCTTTTCCATTTCCAAAGTTTATTTTAGTACTGGATCATGCAACCTCTTAATGCAAATAGGTGATTATAACAAGTTCAAATTAAAAAAGGTCTGGGCAATTAAGCAATGCAAATCATTTCAAATCAAATTCAATATTCTCCTCTGAGGGATCCTTTAATTCCCAAAAGGAATCAAAATTTGATTTGAGACCCTTACACTGTATTTGTTCCTGGCAAGGGTATTATCACTGTGCACAAGTTAATCAAGTACATCACAGGTTTCCAAAGACATTGGTAGTACTTAAAAATTTTCAGAATTTTGTTTTTTTATACTTAAAAAAAACCCGCTGGATTCTCAATTCCTTCACTGAATTCCTTTACTATAATAAATCATTTCTTTAATCAGTAAGCCTATATCACAATAGTGATTTTCAATAGGGAACTGCGGTAGAGAAAATGAATAACTGAATAGAAAGGAAGAAAAACTATACAAAAAAGAAAAAAAAAAAAAAAAAAAAAAAAAAAAAAAAAAAAAAAAAAAATAAAAATCCTAACTATACTAAACCACAAACTTAATTTGCTTGGCTGCACCCCTTTTTTATGCATTAGAAGTTCTCATTACCATATCTCACAAAATAGTTAATATCTGATAACTTATAGAACAATATACAAATGATTTACATGTACAGAAACTTTGCATTTGAATATGTTTGCCTGAAGATCCCTGTACACAGTGATATTACCCTGGCAAGAACTCATTCATTACTGATATGCTTTTCAAATCTATTTATCAATTGACATATTCAGTTCACACCCTGGTTGTAATAATATTTTTGTGGGTCTTAAGACAATCTTACATAAAAACACAATTTAAGTAATGCTAATAGCAACTATATAGTTAGCTAACCAGTAGCTAACCAGTGGCAAATACAGGATTTTGAAAAGGGGGGGTTACTCTATGGATTAATTTCTAAGGTTCTGAAACAAAACGTCATGGCCAGCTTTAGACAGAGGGGGCCTATGGAATCCTTGGGAACCCTTCTAGATTTGCCAGTGCTACATGTAACTATATGATGACCTTTTAATGACTGGATGCATCTTTCTCATGATAACTCACTGATTGCTAAATGAGTTGGAGTAAGATTTTAGATTTCATTAGAGAGCTTATAAGCTTTATGTACACACAAAATGGAAGAGAGAAGACAGTATCATCACGTGACCAGTTTTATTTTGCATCTTGTGTTGCCATTTCAACATGAAGACGTCAGTCATTTTACATTGGCCATAACCACAAGCTCACCTTTAAGTGTCAAACATACAGTGCCAGGCCCAAGAAAACAGGCCTCATAACCCTCTTTGCAGTCTGCCATATCCTGCGTACACAAAGCTTTAAGCTCCCTATCTAATATCTCAGTGGTGTTGAACAGTGTATTTTTGTAAGAGGTAACTTCACAGTTGGTAATCCATTTATGCAACTGATAGGAGGACTATGATCATGATCACATACAACTAGGTGGATATGACTACTTAGGGTGCTTTCCATTTAATGGAACCAACTGGCCAGAATGACTTGATTTCTTAGGACTGATTCCAGCCTCAGCACAGAATTGACATGTACCATTCAAGAACTGGCTGTTCTGGCTGGTTGGTTCCACTAAATGGAAAACACCCTTAGTCAAACTTGAAGTGTACATTAACAATGACCACTGAGATTTTCTGCTGAATTGGAATATCACAGTCTGATACAGTAGAACCTCTTGGATTCTTACAGACACCTCCCACCTCCATAATGTCGAAACCTCACTATAATAACTGACAAGTTGATATGGAATCTCCCTATATTAAACTGGTATCTCTATATTATAGACATTGCTCTTCAGCCCTTTGGTGTCCACTCTTAAGAAGTTCCACTGTACTGGTATTAATATCAAAAAGATGTATGACCAAAAGTAGCAAGATATGGATACCGGTATATGGAATGACACTTGTTCACTCCAGGTGCACTTTCAGTTGTCTTGGGTTTTAAGCTTTGACATTAACCCTATACATTAACTACTACAAGTGTTTTCATATTCTTTTGTACAAGACTGTATTAATTGCTAATTACTGAATCAAACACTAGCAACTGAGATATATTGGCCATAGAGACTCTCCATGGGTTCTAAGTTAGAGTTTAAATAAAGATTTACAGGTTGAAAAATGAAGTGGTGTGACTAATACATCTTCAGTTACTCATTGTGCGAAAACATTTATCAAAGAACTGTACAGCAACAACTTCTTTCACCTGTTTTCTCACGATTTCTTGGACCTGAAATATAAAGGAATTTAACTTAATTTATACAATACAGATCAACAACAAACTCATAGCTATATTCAGATTTTTTTTCTACAAAGCATATTCAGTAGTTTGCTTTCAACACTACCTCTTTTCAAAATATTATTTCAACTACAAAATTTAGATGGTCTAAGGAATTTCTAGAAATTGTAATGGAAACCAGACATGTCTCATTTGAGATCTTGTTTAGGAAAATCCAGACATTTAATGACATCATTCATCATTATCTTCAAAACAAAAATCAAGACATAATAATGTAATGATTCCTTTTATGAGCATAATGATTCTCAGAATGACCTCTATCCATGAAACAGGTGAAAGTATAGTGCACCTTAGGTCTGAAGCATTATTATTCTCTCAGATTTATGTGGAAAGCATGGCATTTTTAGAATTAGTTTTAAAAAGTTTTTTTTTGTAATTAATGGTACTGGAAATGCTAATAAATACATTATTATTATAACAATAATAATACGTCTCAATCTTCTAGCTGGGCACAGGTGCCCCACTAATCAGAGAGACAATTATTGAAGGGGTACCTATGAAATTCACCTGTCTGAGTAATTTTTTTTGCACGATTCAGACTTGAAAAATCAATAGGTACCTCATCAATTAAAGCAAGATATAAGAATGTCTTTAGTTTCAATACCTTGGGATGCTGGTTCAGGCAAGTTCTCTCTTGCAACTAAATGCATAGTAGTTCTCTTGCCAAGTGGCAAATGTAAAGCTGAAATATGATAGAAACATCTTTGAGCAAAACTTCTAGAAGAATTAATTAGAGAGTTAATTACAGAAGTTTCAATCAAAAAGATTCAATTTTCTTCAAAACGTACCTCCTAATGTCACATTCCCATGTAAAAATCTTCCCTGATATATTAATTTTAGTATATTGTGTGAACTTACAGTCTCTGCCTTCCAATCTACAATGAGAAAATAAAATTTAAAATGTGAATGAATTAATGTTTCATTTGTGTATACAATATTATGACTTTAATGGCAATACCATGCATGGGAAGAATTTTAATGACAGAAGTGTTTTCTCATTAAATATGCAGTATTCTTATCTTAATTAACAAAGAACATTTGACGATAAATTTGGATCAAAAGAATGAGATTTTTGAGCAAGACTATGGATTTCAGATTGTTAACTTTTTACTGTCAACTATTTCTTACATACATACATGTATAAATGTATCTGCATTTTTTTCCAGATATTCAAATCTCACAATATAATCTGGGTGGCTCAAGTTAGTTTATGATGGTTAACCAACCCAATAACAGAGTGAAAACACTAAACCAGTTTAAAGCTACACTGGGCTGCTTAGTCAGTTTCATTTAACTTTAAAAGACTTCTTTTAAGGGGAAATGTGCCTTAATCAAATTTCTGCTTTCTCTTATTTTTGTTATGATTTTAAGTGTCTATAAAATAATTCAAGTTAGAGGGGTAAGAGATATTATAAACACAAAAATGCAAAATCCTTTTTATCACTGTTAAAAGAACTTGTGTTTAAACTTAATTGTTTTCATAAATTTTCCCTTGGATTCTTAATATTACAGAACAAGAAAATTCATATGCCACATTAAAGCTTCTAAAATCTGGGGTTCACAATAACTGTTCCATCTTGTTGTGAGACCATGCCTTCATCGAAAGACAAAACTCAAAATAAAAACAAATACATCTAAATTGACAGTGTCCAGGTGCCCATTCCTTGAAAGACAACTTTTCAGTTAACTTACCCAATAAAGTTTACAGGTTTTTCTCAAATCACATTAATTTTAATTTCTATCATTTTACAGACAACTTAACAGCTTGCACACTCCCATCATTTTCCCAATGCATTAAATTTAATGGCTCATAATATTTTATTGTGTCTTTCAAGAAATGAATGGGTCCAAGAAACCAATCTCAAAGGAAAACTAGCATGGAATATGCAGGTGTCAGTGCCATGACATGCATGGCTGCATGGCTGCTACCTAAAAATTATTGGGATCCTGTTGGGTCCCCAAAAGTAAAAGGGAGCTGAGCCATTATTTTTGTTTTGGCTACTAGAACAAAACTTTAGTTGCCCAAGCTCATACATAAGTAAAGGCACCAGAAGCTTCCAGGTACCTGTTTAGGTGCAGCAGCCTTGACATTTATCAAAACTTTTTAAGTTATGTTCTGTGACTTTTGTCATTTCAGAGATCAATATGAAGGGTTCCCTGTGAAAATGACCTAAGTGACTTTTTGATGGATGTCCAGACATTGATTTTTCAGCATAGGAAAGTTAATTATACCATTTTATGCCATTGAAATAATATCATCAAAAAAGTCACTTAGGCCATTTTCACATGGAACCCTTCAATTTTTGTATGGCTGTGCAAAATTTTAGGGACCTTTAGATTTGAGTATGACTATGACTACCTAGATGCATACATCAGACTGCACATGCGTCAGACTGTGACACGTCCTCGACAGGGTGGAAAAATGCTACACAATCTCTCATTATAAGGATACCAATGGGTATATACTATAAGCTCAATATTTTGTATACGAGCCCTTTAAGTGTCAAAGAAAAGATTATACCAATTTATTGCAACCAAAATGAATGCAACTCTGAGATTACAATGCCCTGTACTTTGGGAGAGGCACTGATATTTTGATCACCAAATAGCACATCGTTTTCATAAATATCTCCCTGTAGCTTTAGCCTAGATCAAAAATTGTTGCCATACATTTTGAGCAATATTAACACAGATGTAGCCCTCACAGTTTTAATGTATGATGGCCAGTTCAAGATAAAAAATATTATTATGAAAACAGCAGCTTTCGCATTTTTCTGCTATATCGTGACACTCTAGCTCATAGCTGTGACTAGAATAATGACGAATTTTGTAGCAAAACTCATCTTCAGATATTTCATCATCTCAGTCTTTCATGTCAGACGCTCAGTACAATCTTTTTTAATAATCTTTCTTTCTTGTTATGGCAAGCAGGATTTCAGATATTTTGCATTGTAGTTGCTTTTGAATCTCAAGTTTGAATTTGGGCAAGCATGATAACAACAACAAGGTAGCTCGTGCAAACAAAGCTCATACTTGTGGTCGTACTTGTAGTCATATTTTAAGGTCTCTAACAGCACTGTCACTGACAAGTTGCATAGAAATGTCATTATTGTCAAGAATTTCTTGCATTTTTATTGACAACACATCATCAACACAGTCAGAGGCTGTGTTATATTCCTGTCATGGCTTTTTACTGTCATGAGCTTCCCATATATGAGAATGGCCCAAGTGACTTTTTATGTGTTGGTGTATTGACATTTTGCATGGGACAGTTCACAGATACCATTTCATATCATTTGAGAAAACTTGAAAAAGTTGACAGAGATTAGTCACTTAAGCTGTTTTTATGGGTACCTCTGCATCAATTTGCTGTAGGTAATACACACAAAAATTATTATAAACACCTACAGGCAAGATATCCTATACAAATTTACAGGAAGATAAACTGAGACCATACTAAAAAGGAGTATAGATAGCTATCTTACCTTGGGGCCAATTTTCAAATACATGCTGTGCTACAAAATATGCAGTATCACTTGGTGAAAATAGAAATTCATGGGTTTTGCCAGTTACCAGTATTAGTCTGAGACATATCTGAGAACAAACAAACATTCTATAGATTTATATGTTTGATTGCAGGTTTTGTAAAGTAACAGTCAAATGATGCATGATAGTACCAGGGGCGTATCCAGAATATTTCAAGGGGGGGGGGGGGGGGGGGTCACACTTTCCATTTTCCACCAAAGGGGGGTCACACTTCCAATTTCTCAATCTTTCTTCAGTCAGATTCTTTTATTTCTATCATCTTTTTGTTTTCAAAGGGGGGTCACGGGCACCCCCCTGGATACGCCCCTGAATACAGTGAAATCCCTCCAAGACAGACACTTTTGGGACTTGTTGTTGACCCTAGAGAGGTGTCCACCCTAGAGAGAGTTTCAATACAGACAATATGGGGCAATTTAATTTAAGGCCAGTACCAGGCGAGAGTGTCCACCTTAGAGAGGTGTCCACCTTAAAGGGGTGTATGCATTGAGGGAGTCCACTGCATGTACTACAAGAAAAAGACAATTATAATAACAGCTGGTGAGAGTTTGATTCAACTATCGCTTGCAACCAGAAATTGCTGAACATATTTTAATTACATGATCTTTCATGAGAGGGTGTCAGGCTCATAGCCAAAGCACAATATTTACCAAGGCAGAATTTAACTTAAGGTATAATGGCTACAAATATGAAGCTTGGTTTGGGGGACCAAATTGACATGCATATTAAATGGGAAGGCAGGCAAGTGAGCTGGAGAAGGTGGAAATTAACCAATGAGTGCAACTCTCTCATTTGCCTCTATGTTGGCCATTGGCTTGTTCAAATGGGCATGATCAAATGAATTCAATGTGTTATTACACACCAAAGTATTTGTGTTACCATGTTACCATGTCAACCATGGTCTACTTAAGGCAGATCAGACATGTTGTGGATTATACCCAACTTTTTAAACCCAAATACAATATCGACTGTCTACCCCCAGGGGCTTTATATCACTCTTTGGGTATTATATTCAATCAATTGTTCCTCACTTCAAAGGCCTTTTGAAGGAAGTCTATTAGAATTTGATCTAGAAATCAAAATTCATTACATGGTGGTATTTGAATGATTATTGTTATTTGTCTACATATATATCCTCAATGCTGATTGGTTGATGTCAATAAGAAAATAGATAACCTTTGGCTTCCAGAACAAGTTGTGACAATGTTCCCAGGATTAGTTTTTGAAGAACAAGCAACAGAATAATAATATAGGTTCAAGATGATGTCTTTATATATGTGCGCTTCATTTTATAATCCGTCTCTGTTCTCTTTGCTTATGCTTGTATCAAAAGGCATAAGGGTGTTTTCCATTTAATGGAAGCAACCAGACAAAGCGGCCTGATTTCTTAGGACTGATTGCAGCCAGAGCTAGGAATTGACATGTACTCTTTAAGAACTGGCCATTCTGGCCAGTTGGTTCCACTAAATGGAAAATACCCTAAGTATACACCCTTCTAATAAATCCCACAATGCTTGTTTTCCGCACTTGACGTCAAATTTATTCTTTTCAATTGGATTCACATTGTACAAGTTTCAAAAGAATAAATTTGATGTCAAGCGCAGAAAACAACACGCGGTGGCACTTATTAGAAGGGTGTATAGAGTGATCAGTGTAGATCTATTTCCACCCCTACAACAGTATACTGGGCCTGGTTGTTCGAAAGGCGATTAACGCTAATCCTGGGTTAAAATGAATGTTTTTCTTTAGGTTTAATCCTGGGTTAATGCTAATCGTCTTCCAAACAACTGGGTCCTAGATGTTAGACTTTGGTAGGGTTGCCATGGTTACCTGACCACAATCAACCTCCATGGTCCCTCATTTTCATAACCCAATCCCAAACTCATCTGATATAGGGATCTGTAATTGCTTTATAATTTAAGCTACATATGAATGAGGGGTACAAGTAAGAAATATATATATTGATAATTCTTAATAAATATGCATATAAATTTCCAATGGACAAAGGGGGAATAGCATCATTTTCATGTGGTATAAATACAAGTTAGAGAAAAGTGTAAGGTTCAGGGAATGTACATAAAGGATTTTTGTGTCCTTGAATATTAACCATTGAAATTTGTTGAGGTCAAAATGTTCCTTGTTTGTGAATGGTCCACTGAGTAAATTGACAGAGTAGCATCAATTAAACTGAATACTTTTTCATCTATAGTTTCAATCACCCAAGTATTTCAGATTTTAAAATTAATGTAACATGTTACTCAGTATATTGTTAAGTAAATTGTTTTCATTAGTAAGAAAAGTGAAGTATGATAATTCAACTATCCAGTTTCAATAGGTGTTTAAAATGATCTTAATTGTGAGTCATTACTTAAATGCCTGACAGAACTGCACGATATAAAACAAACTTCATTATACTAAATCAATTATCAAAAAAAAAGAAACCAAGAATTTATCCAAAAACGATTATCGCAACACAGCGAAAACAAGCACAAACGAAAATGTACATAAATAAACAAATTAACACTATTGAAATTGGCAAAATGCATGACAAATTAACGTTTCTAGTTAGTTCTTTCTGAATTCAAAAAGAATGCACAAAAATCATCATACATGGGGGAAAGTAATTTCTGGAACTATTTTCACTCAAAACAGCTTTAGTTACGTTGTTTACAAGAATCTAAAGTTTCAAAATGAGAGATATCGAATTACAAGCAAGATTTTGCTATACACTGTAAAATATTATATTATTCTATGTACGATTTACCATAAGCATTACTAAATTTACATTTAACTTAATATTGGTTTTAGATAATAAGTTAATGCCGAAGCATTCATGCACGAACTCCAATAATTAATTGAACTGCGTTACCCAAAACATTTTGGAACCTGCATTTTAATTATTTATTTACATCACTACAACTAAACTTTTTTGTAAATACACTGAAAATCGCTAAATACTTCACAGACAAAGCACAACATCAACCAACTAAACGGGGTAGACAATAAAATTCACATTAAATCCACTATAATCTTACCCGATTTTTACTCGCGACAAGTTATGTGTAGAAATATTTGAGGCCAAAAATATGTACAGGAAAAAAAACAAGACATGGTATAGATTCTGTCACCTTTTCTTTCAAACAATCTAGTGCATGGAAAAATACAGTATATGTGTAGCATTTTACTTGATTGTAGAACTCATTTCAGCAAGTCTGATACCGAATGCTTTGCGTATCATTTCGTGCCGTCAGAATATTAACCGTTCTGATTTAGCAGTAATTTCCAACATGAGTACACGACCAAACTTTAGAGTCTCGGTTTTCTATGGACCACCTAGCAGCTCAGTAATAATCACAAAAATTCTAAATCCTACTACAACTGATAAATGAGTATTATGGACACAGCTACGTTTCCGATTTCCTCTACAGTGACCTTCGTTCGTATCATAAATTTTCTATGCCGAACGTTGGATTTGTATTTCTTATCCCTAAAACCATATGTTTTCGTTCGAGAACACCATTCATATCGTGTCATATTGGTAGACACATTAGCGAGTTAACCGTTGAATGTATCCAACAGCTTTTACGTTTAATGATAAGAGTAAAATCAAACATAAAGCAAGGACAAACCTTATCCTCTGGAATCACTCTTGTCTGGCGCTGTGAGGCAGTTGTCATGATCGACTTCGCTCTCGCTCTCTTTAGTTTCGCGATTGCTTTGCCGATTTTCGGGGCTTAAAATTACCGAATGGTATCCTCCGCTCATTCAAGATATAACTGGTACGATGTATGTCCCCATTTAGGAAAAAAACGGCTAACAAAATCGCCTTTTAATTTGGCAAAGAAGGAATATCTTCGCTCAACCCTTTCTGTCTATTCTGGGATTGCAATGCATGCTGGGTGCCATTACGTCAAAGAGTTCTTCAGGCATGCAAATTTACAGACTGAGAAAACGGAAACGTGACGGATGCAAAAAAACTGATTTAAAGTTATGCAATTGCTCATAAAAATTGCATATTTCCAAAATCACACTGTTAACTGAAATTCAAAGGTACTCAAGAGGTAAAACGGCTCACATGCTTCATTTTGTACAAGAGTACAGCATTCCACGTAACCTCCCCTCCCCTCCCTAATTAAAATACATTTTCCGCTTATAAGTCTTTCTAAATTTTTTATCAGTTTGTTTTGGATTTGCAGGAGACAGATCCGAACTTGATCTAGTTTGTCGACTTCCTCCTTTTCTACATCTCGCTTTTCGAACTCCGAATGCCGGATTTCACTACAGTTTTGCTCTAGAACTTGTTTATTTTTATTGGCTTACTGGGTTCAAACTTGTGAAATGAAACAGGAAGAAACAGGAAGATTGAAGCAGTAAGTTGTGTCACTTTCGATGATACTCTGCATGGACTACTTTCGATTACGCAACATGGGGCCAAGGCCACTTTTGGGATCAGTGAAAGATTGTTAGCTTACATAATCAGTCTTATTCTCCTTAAGGCGCTTTTACACCTTCAATTATTTTTCGCACGCAATGGTAACGGTCCGAGTTGCGAAACAAGATGCGGCATTTTGACAGTAACTGGGAGACGGGGGGGTGGGGGGTATTTTTGCCTCTCACAAATGTTTAAAGTTCCTCCTGAATACTTTTTTAGTACAATAAACAGCTGCAAATAAATGGTGAATAAAGGGCGGCGTCAATATTTAAAGCTGTCACGGTCATGCGAAGTACCACTAGTGAGCGTTCTTTTTCTTCAGCCAGAAGAATTGACCTGAGGCGCGTTTCTTTAATAACTTATCAGATTCTCTAACGAAATTCTTGGTTTCTTTTTTCTTTTTGATCTCAATTTTTTTCTTATCAGTTTTACAGGTACGTTCCGCAAGGCCGGGTTTCGTGCGCTCCCGTAATTGGAGCAGATTTCCTACTGACAAGTGTGAAAACGGCACCGCACGATCACGGCTTGCAGTTACGGCAGGGATTTTGAATGTTCTTACCATTCGAACATGTTTTTATAATTTCGATTGTTTTCTATAATTATAATCTTGAATGTTTTTTCATCCTTTTATATCAGTCTCGCAGGCATGTTCAAGGGTTTCGTGCGCTCCTGTTATTTAAAAATAGAGCAGATTTCGACTCGTATAAGTGTGAATTGAAAACGTCAATGACACGGTCACGTACGGCACGACGCGGTCCGTTTCACACTCATACGAAATAAGCTCTATTCCCGCAAATCAAAGGGGCCGGATGCCAGCTGTACCGCTCGCGTGCTTCGAGAATTCCCGGCCTAGCCTCCTCCGCAGGCAACTGTTCGCTTTTTCGCTGGGCCTCCTGTGTTAAAAGACGCGTAGTGGACTGGACGCCACGCGAGAAAAGGCTCTCAAAATTTCGCACAGGAAACCCAAAGGTTGCCTGCGGAGGAGGCTATTCCCGGCCCTGAATGCACAAGCAAGATTTAACAACTTGACCATTCTTAGCACGCAAGGAATACTGGACAAATCATGTTTTGTTTCTTCGCCGAAGAATGATTGATGACATTGTAGCAAAGGAAATATTTAGTCCCCCTTCTACCAAAAAATATGTCCCTGGTGTAACCGTACCCTCTGCACACGGTTCGCGCTGCTTGTTTCGCAACACCATGCATTGCGAGCCAGTTGCAGACAAAATTGAACCTTATCTAGCTTAGGGAAATTGGATCAATAATTTGTGAATAACATGTATGTTTCGGCTTTAGGGAACAACTGCGTAAGTGAAACCAACCATCCAAATGATAGATCCCACCAACCAAAAAAAAAAACACAACAACAAACGAAACAAACATACAAACAAATAAATTATAAATAAACAAACAAATAATAAACAAAAAACAAGCAAGCAAACAAAAACAACAAACCAACAAAATTAAGCAAACAAACAAAGAAACATATATTATCGGCCCAAAACCGCCATGAATAAGGCGCAGGCCCAAATTAACCGCGGTGAATTGAATTTTTCTATATTTCTTGATAAATATTTAAGTTTGAATAAGCAGCCTTTATTTATACGCGAATTTCAGAGTAGTGAATCAGACATGCTAATATCTCTGAGTTTACTCCACATTCACTGTACTTCTACATAAAATATTTTGCATACAACACTCAACTTACATGTTGATTTTGGCTGAGGGAGAAAAAAACGGCCCTGGTGACATGGGAGGTGGGGGGGGGGGGGTGGGAGGGGGTGTTGGAGGGGGGGAGTGTTGGAGGGGAGTGAGGAGGGGGGGGGGGGGGGGGGGGTTGGACAACACATCAAACAAACTCAACTCACATATGATCCCGCGCCCGAGCCGGGACTTGAACACCGGACAACAGCATGCAGTGAAAGGCGAGTGGCTTTTTCACTACGCCTACCACCCTAAAACAACGACACAGTGGCAAAATGTACCACACGTGCGTGCCTTATGAAACGCTTCTCCAAAGAAAACATTTGGCAATGAACCAAGAGACCATGATCAGTACTAAGAGAGCAAAACTTAGTTTTATTTTTTTTAAAGTAACTTTGCCATCACGCGCGCAAGGTTCCCAAACCATAGAATTTGATTTTTAACGTGCACGCGGACGGGACCGTTTCCTTTAGGCTTTTGAATTCTATGGTTTGAAAGCCTTGCGCGCGCGATGGCGAAGTTACTAAAAATAGCCTTAGCCGCCGCGAACATCGCACAGACATCAATACTGAGTTTCGCACTCTTAGTATTATGGTCTCTTGCAATGAATCAAAATTTGCCGTACGGTAGCCTCCTCCGCAGGCAACTCCTTGGGAATCCTTTAGCAACGGTTATTGGGCTTCCTTTTTGACGATTATATAGATTATTATTGATTATATTGCTTATTATTATATTGATTATATTAATTATTATTATTGATGATTGATATTGATGATATCATTATTGATTATTATTATTATATTATTGCCGATTATATCATTATTGATCATATATCAATAATGATATAATCAATATAGATTATTGATTATATTATTGATTATATTGCTTTATTGATTATATTCTCCTTCTTCTCACTTCTCCTAATTAACAGGAAGCCCAAGAACAGTGATGTCTGCGGAGGAGCCACTGAGCCGTACGGTACTCTAGACACAGACGCCAAGCTCAGTTCCCCCCCCCAAAAAAAGAGCCCCCCCCCACCCCCCAATTTTCTAACTCGGCCCTGAAGGACTAAGGAAATTGAGGAGAAAAATGGCATAGCACATTCAGCTAGACGGTTTGAACGTCATAGAGATGTTTTATTACATAATTTGTCATTTTTATGACAGACAGGAATTTAAAGTCTACTGTCTCCTAAAAAAGGTACAAAACGTCATCAAAAATAATTCTGTCATATAAAAATTATTTTAAATGGAAATAAAATTTTCAATAATACCGAAAATACAATGTAATTTCACTTGTTATTAATATCTACAAATTATTTTTAATTCCTAAAAAAATGTAAATTATCGAAAGAAACGTAGTGAATTTCTCATTTGTTTCAGTCAAGTTGTTGAGGGCATTTCATTCATTCTATGAATGTCTACAAAACGCTACAAATGCTAACTAGACACTTCTATGTGTTGCTTCAAGAGGAAGTCCTTATAATCAATGGGAATTCCCCTGGTTTGATTCTGAAAGTGAAATAAATTTCTTGCATTGCAATTAGCAATATATTTTTTTCAATTATTCACACTGAAATTCAGGATTTTTACGGTCAGAACACCGACTTATCAATTATTACAAATTCTTTTTTTCTTCTCATTTTTACATTTTCTCTAAACATTCAAACGCGATTTTTAAAGTCGCATGTGACATCATGATTGCGTTACAACTGCAGAAGTTGACATATGGGTGCTTACCATTCCACCCGGAAAAACCGGAAATTCCGGTTGGAAAAAACAGAAATTCCGGTTGGAAAAACAAATGGTATGTGTCATTCCAATCGGAAAGTTCCAGAAAAATTGGTCCACCGATTGAGGTAATCCACTTTTCCCGCTCTTTTCGGTTCTTCCGGTAGACGCGTGTACCATTTGTCGGAAGTCGAGTTTCCGCTCTTTACAATTAGCAAACGAGTTCCCACCCGGATGGATTAGTTTTTAAATGATAAGCACCGAATATCATGTATGTGCGCCATAAACAGTTGACGTCATAACGTGATAACCAATCAAAAACCTCTTGGCTTGAAATGACGTCATAAAGTGTATGCCTCTTCTCACTACAAATGTGAATACAATAAACTATAAGATGACCGAGGAAGTACGAATATTGATTATGTGCGAGCCTGTAAAGAATTAAGGATGAGGCTTGTCTGTAGAACGGCGCAATGATTTTTGACGGTGTTTGATTTCTTCTACGATATGTTTTGATGAGCCTTCTCTTCTTAGGAAGTGCGACTACAAAATAACAAAACATCAAAATTGATAAGCGGTCATAAATAAGCCTTAGGCCCGCGCAAACGACTTCAACATTTGTTTCAACATCCTTTCGATTTTGTTGAACGCTGTTGAACAATGTTGAACGATGTTGAACATTGGGGTGGCAAACGATTTCAACATTTGTTTCAACATCCGTTCGATTTTGTTGAATTGCAAAGTTGAAGTCGTTTGCCACCCCCTTTCAACAGTGTTGAAACACTACAAGACGGCTTAGAGCGCAAGTGCATACCCAACAATGTTGAAAGAGGGTGGCAAACGACTTCAACTTTGATTCAACATTCAGAGAACAAAAGAAATGTTGAAGCAATGTTGAAGCAAAGTTTAAACTCTTTTAAACTTCATTCAACATCGTTTCAACACGTTTCAACACGCTTCAACATTGTTGAAAGGGGGTGGCAAACGACTTCAACATTGATTTTCAACAAAATCGAAGTGATGTTGAAACAAATGTTGAAGGGGGCTTTCTCTCTCTACACACGAAGGGGTGCAGGGACTGGTCCATGAATATGTTCCTGCGACAAATCTCCTTATGCAGGGACACATGTTTGTCCCAGCACATGCTGCTTCATATTTTTTTAAAACTGTTATTTTTATAGCCATGCAGTACACACGGGAGAATTGACTATACAGCATGCTTTTATTATACATGCCGACTTTTAGGGCCCTTGGGATGAGAGAGAAAATTCTGAGGTCTGGCTCTTTAAAATATCACCAAATATACCAGCGGCGTATCCAGAATATTTCAAAGGGGGGGTCACACTTTCCATTTTCCACCAAAGGGGGGGGGGGGGGGGGGGGGGGGTCACACTTCCAATTTTTCAGTCTTTAGACTCCAGTCAGATTCTTTTATTTCTATCATCTTTTTGTTTTCAAAGGGGGGTCACGGGCACCCTGGGACCCCCCTGGATACGCCCCTGTATACTCACTTGTCTACCAAGGTACACTTGCTTGTCCTGGACCTATTGGACAAAAAATTGTTAGTCTTGACTGGAAATAGGGCCATATGATACCTGAAATCCAACACAGAGTTCACATGCTGACTTTATACCATTCAGATGTCTGAAAACTCCACCTATTTGAGTGACTGTCTAAACAGTGCGTTGGATTCACGGTAGCCCAATAATATGTTCCCAATAGACTTTTGTTTGACGCAGCGCGTAATTAAACAAAGAGTGTGAACGGAAAAACTGAAGATCTCCGTTTCATAGGATGAAGTTCTGGTGCAAATATTGGATATAAAAGAAGCGCGCTTTTTGGAGAGAAATTGCGGATGCAAGAGACGGAAGGAGCAGTTATTAGAGGAGCGCGTTGTGTAAGTAAAACTAGCAGACAATAGCACTTTGTTAAGGTCCAGTTTTCACGAGCGACAGAACTTGAAGCGGAGAAAAGATACGCAACATAAGAGTTGCAATTCGTGAAAGAAGCTAAGACGAATACTAAGTAGTTTGCTTTTGATTCTTCTTCCGTCGTTCGTGAAAACCAGGCTTACATGTATGTAAAGACAAAGTGATTCATCTTACTCTTTGTGACGTAAGGTCATTCCATATGCCGTCTGGATGCTGAAAGAAAACGAACATTATTATCATTTTCTGTTACGTTGCACAGGAATCCCAATCAAGTATATAATACCTTCATATGCAATATGGCCGCAACCCAACGATACATCTCTGTTCTATCACGAGCACATAAGTACCTAATGACAAATAACAGTTTTAATTCGTATGAACAAAGATAATTGAGATATCTTTTCTCGACAGGACGTATCGATAAAAAATGTTTCAAAGGACATGCCCGCACCCTGGTACTCTCGAAGTTAAAGTTCGAGTTGAATTATAGAACTGTTATGAGGGACGTCATTTCATTCCAAGTTGCAGTAAAGTTCTTGCAAACGATTGTAAACATACAATCTGAACCATGTTTTCTTTATTTTGCTTATTTCTTTCATATTAGTTGCACTGATTCATATCTTCAGATGGATTTTGAAAAGTCCTCTAAAACAGTCCCATGATTCAATACGATTCCGAATTCCAAAATGGCTACTTACTCGGCGGTCGTGGCCACCCTAGTCATAATATGCAGGTTTATTTCTTTTAGTTACAAACCCGCCGAGTGAACGCTCAAAGGAGCGCCTTTACAGACAGGCCACACGTCTTGGGTCTTGTTACGAACAGTATCGAACGTATTGGGTCTAAGCTATGGTACAGTAGTGGGTCATGCTGCATTCACACCAACTAAACTAGTTTAACTAAACCAGGTTTAGATTTTTCCAATTTATAGATAATTCTGCTGTGTTAGAGTGATTTTTCATTTAACCGTGAAAGAAAAATGACTATTTAGTTTGTAGTAGTTGATAAGAAACAAAAGAAAACAATGACTTTAGAGTCTACTACCAACTATTAGTTTGTCTATCCTTCATGGTCATACGAAAACCACTCTACCTTCACAAGACAAATTCCAAACAACCTTGGCAAGATATGCAAATCAAACAGGTTTTCACCTCTTTTAGTGGTAAGGTGCGCATGTTATGAGCAACTAATTTTTAACCTGTTTAGTTAAACCACTTTTTTTAACTAGTTTAACTGGTTTGTGTGAATGCAGGAAAGTTCCTCGTCGTTCTAATATCACTCCGGAAAAGGATGAGGATCATCACGGGATATTACATACCTTATAATAATACCAAGCTGATCAGTTTTAACGACAACAGTAAAACCAGCACTGTAAACACAAATAAAACATGTCATGGACTTTTTGGTTGAACAATTCCTCGCTATTTTAGAGTAGTGTGAACTCTCACACTCCACTCTTGTCAACTTTGTCTTGTGACTTGCCTGTGACACGAGTCATAGAGCAGTTTCATATGGCTGTGAAAACGGCACGGTAACAGCTTGGTACAATTACAACGAGGATATATTTATACAACTATACACTGTGAAACATGATAACTCTCTGGCTTCCTTTAAATCTCAACTGAAAACATTCCTGTTTACCAGGAACGCATAATCTAATGGCATTTTGTTAAACTTCAAGAATCTGTAATTCTATCTGGCCTAATGTAAAGAGCATCGAGACTTTTGTATGATGCGCTATCAAGAACTATTTATTACGAAACAGACGACGCTGTGCAGTTACGGCGTCGGTGCCGTGGTCTGACCGTGCCGTTTTCCCCGAGGGGGGCCCCATTGTAAAAGGATAAAAGTAGGGTAAAATAAAAATCAGCGATTTGGTATCTTTTAGGGTGTTAAAATTGAAGTTTAGAGTTTTAGCATTTCCTGGTCTCTCTTAGGGCATCAAAAGAGCCCATCGCTTATCATCTTGTTCTCAGATGGATAAAATTTGCCCAACAAAAGCTCGTTGATCATTCAATTTTATGTTCATCATAATACTGTTCATTAGCTTGTTACTGCTGTTATCTCTTAGGGGTAAAAAAATCGTCCAGCCACGCCCTTCTTAAAAGACTTCCGGTATCTTTTAGGGGTATTTCTTAAAATTTCCGACGAGCATACCCGATCCTTTTACAATGAAGTCCCCCCCGGGCCGTTTTCACAGTCATACTAGGAACCCATCCATGAGCTCCTTGTCATACTCATGTCATACGATGCTTGCTGAAGTAGAAGGTGACCGAGTCGTGACCGTCTGTCTCTAATCACTCGTGGTTCATGTTTTATACGAGTCAAATCAAGTCTACTCTCAGGAGTAAAAACTGGGGAATGCGGTGCACTGTATTATACCTGGTGTCAACGCCTTTTGTTTGTTTTTCTGTCGGTACACCAACGTACACAAATAAGGTATGTAATGACCACTGATCAGCATCTGATTTGTCCGATTTGATGGACTTGAAAAACGACTGGAGAAAGAGAAAGAAGATTTAACCCAACACAATAACATCGTCATCGTCGACATGGACGTCGACATGGACGTCGACATGGACGGCCTCGACTCGACAATAGAGTGATTGAGCAAACGCGAGGCGACGCGAAAACAGGACGTTAGATGACGAATTTATCACAACGTCGCGGCGCCACGTTCAGGACGCCATGATTTCGCTTGTCTCGAATCCAACCAACACTAGAGGGCCACAAGTTAATCAGTTTCTTGTACTGTCACGTGTCACCCTCTTGAAATAAAGTTTATTGTATTGTATTGTATTGTACTAGAAAAAGCCTTCTTGAAGTAGTAGAAAGTTCGTACAGAGAAACATTTGATCTCGATCAGGTAGCATATTTTTTCATAATCTTTTAACGAGATCTGGTAACTTAAACATGTTTGCCACTAGATATGTTTGCCATTATAATAATCATCCTTACCTTATTCTTATCTATCACCATTTTTCCATTCTTGAGTACAACCGTAGACTGCTTCCAGTCTTTCCTTTTATGTTCACGAACGTACAGATGACCCTCTAGTACAAGTGTACTGCCCACCTTTAAATATGCAGGAGATTATAAGTCTATGATACGATGCTGCGCGTACTATTTTTATGAACCCACATACGCAAAGGCGGGATACCCCAACCTCCAGATAGAAATGTTAGATGGCAAATGTGACGTAGCGGTTCACCGCTCGCCTTAATTTCACCGCTGTGGTCCGGGTTCGATTCCCGGCTCGGACCATATGTGAGTTGAGTTTGTTTGATGTGTTGTTCTCTCCCTTGCCACGACGGTTTTTTCTCCGGGTTCTCCGGTTTTTCCTCCCTCAGCAAAAATCAGCATGTGAGTTGAGTGATGTATGTAGAGTATATCGAATGTAGTGGTAGTGAGTGTGGAGTGATTGACACTGAAAAGCCCCTTCAGGGGAGTGTCGATTAAAATATTTATTTATTTCTCTCACCGCTGAGGGCCAGGTTCCAGCTCGGGCGCTGGATCATATGTCAGTTGAGTGCGTCCCTCCCCTGCCACGAGGGTTTTGTCCGGGTACTCCGGTTTTCCTCGCTCCATTAAAACCAACACTGTTTCAATTCTGAGCTACGATCTGTGGTCAGACATGGGTTGTATGGCGGCAGCATAGGCCTTCAACCCGACCACGTGAAGTTCTAACCTCGTAATTCTGCCGTGAGGTTGCGATATGGATGATTAGCTCCTCCATATCATTCATTGTTTTATTCAAATCTCTTCGCGGTCATAACGATGGACGTTTTCCCAAATGTTATTAGGGTTTTTTTGCACCTTCTCCCGAAATAGTTCTTGATCCCTGACCTCAAAAACGCTTATCCCTGATCTCAAGATCTGAACGCTGAACCATAATCTTTTGAAATCAATTGATCCCCTAAAAACAACCTAAAAACATTATCTGCCTGATCCTAAAACGTGATCCCTGATCCCATATCTCTATTGGACCTTGATCTCTTCATGAACACTTACAAATGGTTGTATGCTTTCTTGAATGTGGTTTTCTTTGATAATCAAGTAATTGTCTTTTCGAATTTCACCAAAATTCTCCCAGGCCATAACAACTGTCAACACCTTCTCGCGGAATTGCAGCGCGCGTTCTGACAAAACAAAATATCATAAAATAACAAACTATTTCCAGTAGAGCAGATTTCGTATGACTGTGAAAACGGCACCGCACGGTCACGGCAGAAATTCCGAATGTTTTTATAGAGATCACGGCACTGACACGGTTACGGCACGGCGCGGTCCGTTTCACACTCATACGAAATCTGCTCTAATGTAGCTTGGTGATAAGCTGTGCACTGTACAAACCAGAAATGGTTAAATCCAGAAACCCAGAAATGGTTAAATCCGATGCTGTTAGCGATTTTTCTCGAGGTTACGTGCGCACTTGAATTTTGACGTTTGCTTCGCTTTAAACCAAAGCTATCGGACTTTGACGGGCCACAATAGACCAAGTCGGCTAACACGTTGCTAGTACGTTTCTATCCAATTCAAAACCTCTGGAAATAAGAACACTGGTTCCAAAAATATGCACATAATATCAAAATGCAAAAGACAAAGAGTCTTATTCTCAGTGGTTTTGAATTGGGTAGAAACGTACATAGCAACATGTTAGGCGATTTGGTCTATTCCAAAATAGCAAGAGTTTAGCACAAAGAGAGCAAGTCTCAAGAAGATCATCATGTTAAAACAATTAAAACTCGAAAAAAAAAAAATGAAGAATAGTTTGTTGTGGCTCTTCAGTGGCTGTTGTGTCACGAGAAACAAGGGGTATTGCTTGGAAACTACATAGGACAACACAATGCACCTACCAAGATTCAGCCCTTCAATGACCTCAAACAGGACCCAGTTATTTTCAGGTAGTAACCGTTTTTGTGAAACTATGTTCATACAAAGTTCACCAGCAGTCATTCCAGTTGCGACCTGCAGGCAAAACAACATATATTATATTAGGAAAACTCCACAGGAAACCCGGTACATCACGAAATTAAATACTTGCCTTCACTAGACAAGGACTGTCGTTCTTCTGCTGGACGTAAATGTCGAGAGTAAATTCTTGGGTCATTGCTCCTACAGAACCCTGCGATAAATTTTATTAACGTCATTATTATTGTGTTATCCTGATTTAACAAATAATTGCGATCGAAGTCATTCATTCTTCTATTCCTATATGTTCTTCCTCTGTTTGTTTATTCTATGCAATTTCCCAGTTGGTTAGTTAGACGGCCGGTTAGTCAGTTGGATAATTGTTTAGCTAGTCGGTTGGTTTGCTTATCAGTCAATTGTTTGGGTCAGTCAGTTGTTCGGTCAGTCGGTCAGTCGGTCGCTCATTCAGTCCGCAGTTAATCATCACACGGGCTTCCTGTGGTAGACCGATTCTAAATCTGTGTTGCGATCGTCAAACGAGCAAGAGTGCAAAATTACCCAGATGGCCTTTGCAAGCAAGCGTTCTTACTTGGGCTTCCTGTGGTAGATCAAACGAGCAAGAGTGCAAAATTACCCAGATGGCCTTTGCAAGCAAGCTTTGTTACTTGGGCTTCCTGTGGTAGATCAGACCAGCAAGTGTTCTAAAATTACCCAGATGGCCTTTGCAAGCAGGCTTTGTTACCCGGACTTCCGCATAGCCCGAGTGAACGCTATTACAGCGTCTTGTTTAGTTAATAAGACATTTGTTCGATCAGTCAATAAATCAATCAGTCAGGTAGATAGACAATCAGTCTGCTAGTTGCTTTTCAATTCCCTACCAATATACATAAGTAACTTACATCTCTTAGCTGTGTGATTTTCTTCATAGCATCTTCCATAAGCTGTAAGCAAAATCAAAGCAATAAGTATTATTCTTTAATCCTATGTCGTTTAAAACTTATCTGTTACAAATCCCATTTTAACGAAACTAACCTTGTCCTTCTCTAGTTCTTTGTCATCCACCTTTACAACAACATAACGTTAAGTACGTAAGTGCGTCGGATTTACATTGGGTTTACGTGGGATTTACGTTGGATATATATGTTAGATTTACGTTAGATCTACCTTGAATTTACGTTGGTTTCTTACGTTTCCGTTTGAGTGGGTGTCAGGAAAATTAGGGGAAGCTTTTAAAAGCTACAATCCTTGCCAAAATTAGTTGGGACGATGTGAATATAACGGATGATTTTTACAATTGTACACGGCTTTGTGGCCGTACTATTGGACCCCCTCCCCCCTGTACAATGTTGCTGCTAGTTAAAAGGTATTTCGGACTGATTGCCGAGTGGTAAATTATCTCCAGTACTTACATCAAATAACCATTGGTAGTAATGGATCATTTCTCCTACGATTGTGAATTCTTGGTTGATGCTACTATCGTCCATCTTTCCCGTCTGCAATCAAACCAATCAAGTTACTTGAATGCGATTCATAGATTAATCGATTTTTGCGGTAGCAGAGGAGCTAGTGCTGTTTGCTAATAATTGATAGAAACTGCAAACCTCGACTCGTGCGACCAGAGGCCTGGGCACGAGTAATAAAATTTGCCTCACTAAATAATTTATCAGTTTTCTTACATTTTCATTCGACATTAGTGTAGGCCCAAAGATCATGGAGATATTCTCAATTCCCATTCGATTTACAGCTTGATCAGCGATAACTCTATTAAAAGATAAGAACAAAATCAAAACATCACCACATCTTTCTGTAAACCTTGACCTAATCTGATATTGAGGTGTGCCGCAGGGCTTCATTTTGTGTCCATCCCATTTTTCACATCAATTGCCGAGTTTCTAGTCTCCTTTGCAGCCTTTTTTTGTGTCGTCACGCAAGGCTTTGGGGAGTTTAAGCCTTGCGTGACGACACAAAAAAAGGCTGCAAAGGAGACTACCGAGTTTCAAGAATTCTCTTGAATCATAAGGAGAATCAAAAGGTACAGAAGCGGTACTAAGCGGTACAGGGGCCCGTTTCTCAAAAGACCCGATAACTTTACGGACCCGTTAACCTAAATAAATCGAATATGTTAACGGGTCCGTAAAGTTATCGGGTCTTTTGAGAAACGGGCCCCAGAAGTGATACTAAGCGGTACTAGAAAACTAAGGAGTAATAATAATAATAATAATAACGATTTATTGAAGCATATCTACAGGGTAGCTCTACATCTTCAATACTAAGAAAATAAAGATGAAACATAATTAAGTGAAAAAAAAAATTATATAAAGGAATATGCTGTATATATATATTGTATTATAAAAGTTATATACACTATACGTATATACACTATACTATACGAGTACGTATCGTATTCCAAGTTAATATTTATGGCGATCACGACTTACTTTGTCAAATGACCAATGATTCTTTTTAGAGTGTCATAATTGACTTTAGGTAACTGTGCTAAAGTGTCCTTCATCCCATTTAGTTTAGTGTTGTGATCTAGATTTCCTGGAAAACAAACACATGGGACATTCTCATAAAGTTCGTACGAAAGGGAGATACATGTTCTACAAACTGACACCAGAAAACATCCGTTTTCTGCAAGGCAAGTACCACAACGTGAAAGAGGACGCCACGAGCTAAAAATTACCATTGACGTTGCTGACATTAAAGTGATTTAGCAAGCATGATGCGACGTTAAAGAGAACGCCGCCAGCGCTGACGAATTTTGTTCGAAATGACCGTTAACTTCGCAGAAGTCAAGAAGAGGACTTAAACACAATCGAAATGGCGTCCTTAACGTGGCGTCGCGACGTTATCGCGCTAGTCACGCAACGAACGAATGTGATAAATTCGTCATCTAACGTCCTGTTTTCGCGTCGCGTCGCGTTTGCTAAATCACTCTATTCTGAAGGAGACGTCAAAATAGCGTCCAGAAGGTAGCATTAAGATGTTGCCAGGATAGTGACACACTGACCGAATGACGTTATGTCAAGCCCATGTTGCGCCTCCATGTTGCACCGCGAGGCAGGATCCACGACAGGAGCGAGGACGGCGACGCCGGATGATGACGTGAGCACGTTTTCAAAACCGCGGTTTTTTGTGCGCACAAGCTGTCGTCCTTGCCGTTGCTGTCTTCGCTAAGACGTGAAAAAGGTCCTTATTTAAAAAACACGACGCAACACAAGAACAGGACGAGAGATGACAACAATATTACATTTGTTTATCGCGTGACGACCGTGACGATGTTGCAGCACCACGTTCAGCACACCATTTCACCTCACTGCTTTTGCGTCTTCTTCTTGACGTCAACGACATCAACGGTCATTTTTTATACGACAGTGAATGTAGTACCATTGCTTTTACGTATGTGATGCAGACGTTTACTTTACGTAACAACATTTTTACATTTTTATTTACGTGACACAGTAATAACTTGTTACTTACGTGACACAATAATAAATGGTCTGTACATGTTATCAGGAAAGACGGGTTCAGGAAGTTCGCGTAGGTACTTCTTTAGGGTTCCAGTTACATCGTGAACACTGTATTCATCTAATGTAAGAATCACTCGACTGGCGTCTATAAAACAAAACCAAACAGTAATTTATAGAACACTTTCTGAATCCGATTGTGAGTAAAAAAGACAGTTGCCAAGTTGGTCCATAACTAATTTTGACTATATGTTGACGAAAAATGTTGGTAAATAAGAGTCCATACTACGGAAAGCCATTGTAAATTTGTTTTTTACCACAAACAGGAGAAGTAATTTCTCATCGAGCGCGCAGCTGGCTCGAGCGCGCAAAATCAAAACGATGACGCAAATCGTTGGTATGGACTCTTATTTACCACAATTCCCGTTAAAAATTGTTTTTACGATTCATGGTGAAATGCAGTTCAGGCGATTAAGTGGGGGAGGGGTAGGTAGATGGTATACTTCTTTTAATGTGGTTATCTATAAGCAAAGTTAACTTGGAGAGGATTGCTGGTCAGCGGTTGTTGCTTGCTGCACAGGCGCTATTGCTGCTTTGCCTTCGTGGTCAGTCATTGCTCTGGCAGCATTGCTGCTTGTTTGTTGCCTTTGCCCCACCCACCCTCCTCTGGGATTGAAGTATAGTAAGTATAATTTTCCACTGCTAAGACAGTGTGACAGGTGCCGAGGTTGACCCGTGGCTAGGTTGCCATGGTTACCTCTTGCCAGTTGCTAGCATTGCTATCGCCTCATTGCTGCTAGGGCACCTACCCTCCATAATTATTAAGTAGCGACAAGTTAATAACTGCCTACTTTCGTATACAATCGTACCTTGATCAAAGGCTTGTTTTAATGCTCTAATCTTCGCTTGGTTGCCGTTTACTCGGTAGATCCCCTCAGCTTGTAGACCTAAGTATTAAATATTTCTACATTTAAGCATTAACAGCTAAAACAGAGAGATATATACGTTCAGAATTCAGAAAACTAAAGACACAACATACCATAAGTTTCAACAAACTGTAAGCAGTTTGCTACTAGATGTGGAATACCATCCGAGCCTAGTTCTTGGCAACTGAGGTGAACATTGAATACCTGGGAAAGGGAACGAAAATCAATTAAAACAGTATGCTAATAAAAATTCCGCATTGGCTGCTTAGCATAATAGTTGATCACTTTTACCACCAGTAATTTGTGTAAATAAACTTGAAACTTCAAACTTCAAACTACCAAAAACATCACCACCACAACATCATCATCACCAACAGCACCACCACCACCCCAACACCACCACCCCCAACAACAACACCACCACCCCAACACCCCCAACAACAACACCACCACCCCAACAACACCACCATCATCATCATCATCACTAATCATCATCATTTCCTCAGTACCTGTTTATTTTTAATGGCAGAGTACCACGTTTCCAGCTCCTCATCAGTATCACCCTTCACTGTGTACGTCCTAAAAGGAAACAGTGATCGTAAGTCATTATACATATTCATTTTTAAAACTACAGCTAATAATTTTATACTTTTCAGTTGTAACGATATCCAATGTCAGGTTGTCATCACCAGTATTCAGGTTTACTGACGTCACGGTAGTTAAGTCAATAACACCCAGTGGGTCTTTGTCTCCTTGCTGGAAACAACAGGTTAGTCTAGTTAATACCATTATAAGATTTATCCTACATATACAGCAAATCAGAATTTAGGAAAGTCGCACAATGAGAACCATGAAAATTAAAGATCAAACAAAGTGGAGAGAGAGAGAGCGAGAGAGAGAGGAGGAGACGCAAGAAACGAATTACACGACTAAAAGGGAGAAAAGAATATATGAAGACAGAACAGTAAGGAAGAGAAGAAAAGGGAAGTGAGTGGAGAGGAAACAGTGCACATACCACACGATAGTACTTTAGGTTTCTATCCTTCAAGGCAAACCAGTAACGCTTCTTCATAGACTGAAACATAACAATGTATTACACATTTTAGTCAAGTATAAGATACAGACAAAAATTTCACCAAAAAATAAAACAGACTTCCATCAACCCGTGTACCATAACATGGAAACACAGCCAATACCACCTTGCTTGCTAGCCTTTCCGTTTACAGGATAAGTGGTAAATATTCAATATAATTTCTTACCGAGCCATCTTTCTTGAAAAGGGATCCAGCCTTTTCTGGAACTTCTACAGGAAGACTTGAAACAGATGTGATTTCTATGGATGGTAATGATTCTGGAGTGTCATTTTGTGGTGGTGCAGATTCTAATAAAATACAACATTCATTTATTAATAAATGTCTTTTAATAACACAATGAGAATATGATGAATTCCACTTTCTAAGAATAACATATATCAATTACTTACCTTCAACAGCATCTCCACCATTTTGTTGAAGAAACTCCTGAAGGAAAAAAAATGCAGAGAAGGACATTAACACTACAGAAACACTTTGCACCATCACGTGATGGCAGCCATGACAAGAGGCAGGGACAATAGGGTCTGCACTAATCTGGTTTACATGAGAAAGAGTTCAGTTTCCCAGGGAGAAAAGACTCTATTGTTCCTGCCTCCTGTCATGGCTGCCATCACGTGATGGTGCAAAGCCTCTATTGTCAATTTTACTAATTTTATAACCATTACCAAAATACAGTGAACTCCCTCTAAGGCGAACAGTTTGGGGACCAGCTCTTAGTATCTGCCTTAGAGAGGTGTCCACCTTCCATGGGTGTCAGCATTAGGGGAGTTCCCTGTAAGGTACCCACTGTAATCTTAAGTTGAACTTTACTCACAACTTGCAATTTCTGTCCAGCATCTTTTGCAAGCTCGAAAGCTAGAGGGAGGAAAAACACGAAAATAAGAAATAAATAGCATATAGCTTACTGAACAACTTACGATACAATGTAAAATAATTGGTTGATTGACTTACGTGTCCTTTCATCGTTACTGTCAGGATCAACAAATTTGACCTGTAAAAGAAGTATATTTAATCAGTAGCATGCCTTGTGCTTCAGGAAAGTTTCATGAGTCACAAAAGTACTTTATAGCAGTAGTAGCAAATATAGATGTACCACTACTAAACACTTGATAAAGACCTTAAGACAGGTGTCGAAATGTTGTGCTGTTAAATTTCTTTGAACCAGGAAGGCAACCTTTTTTCTTTTAGCATTTTAAAACAAATTCAGCTTTATACTTGACACCCATGCAGTGTCCTTTGATCTAATTTGGCAAGGCTCATGCGATGTACAGAATTTAAGCCAACTTATATAACTTCTTACATCAGCTCTATTTATAATTAGTTCCATTGTCTTGAGGACATCGTCTGTCACCACAGCTTCTCGAAGACTCTGTTGAAATCATGGAGAGCAGTGAGAACAATATTCAATTCGCAGAAAACTCAATATCATTTAGAAATTGTAGCAATGCCTACATACCTGGCCTAGAGCTATTGGTTGTCCATAATTTTGAGAGATTTTACAGTATTTCCTGTCCTTGTACTTGGAATAAATGAACTCAATTCTCTTTTCACTGGAAGAGAAAATATCAACAAATAAAATACAAAAAGTAAACCATTAAAACCACAGGGAGGGAATTCCCATATACTCTGGGTGGAGATGCTCGTCAAACCTTTCAGGGGTTTGGTACCTTTTAGGGTGTCTCAAATGTTATTGGACTACCAGTGACTAAGCTGGTACCTTTAAGGGTGTTTTCAGTAAATAAGATGCCCTCATATAACTAACAAGTCAAAGGTGTTCACAGATTCTGTCTTTAATACTATTAAAATTCAAAAATATTACATTATTTTACTGGTACCTTTTAGGAGTAATAATCATCATGCCCACCTGGATAATTCTTTTTAGGGGTCATTTTCAAAATTTCCCATGAGCATGCCCACCTTTCTATATATAGGAGTCCACCAGGATTAAAACAGAGTCATGCTTCAAAGGAAAGAGTTCCATAGAATACCCCCAAAACAAGGTCTGGTGTTTCGCTTCTAGGGACACTCCCATGCCAGAATAGGGTACCCTTTTCCATCCATTCACACTGCACGAAGGTGTCAGTAACTTTTTGGAAGTGGAGATTAAAAAAGAAGTACCTTCAACGTTGTTGCTGTATAGAGACATTTCCCTTATGAAATCATTTTGTCTAAACCAGTCTTTATTTATAGACGGAAGCCAATTTAGCTTTCGCTAATCTTCCATTGGGCCGTCTTTGCTCTCACACTCATTACCTTACACTTGAATATTTTTCATACAATGCTCAACTCACATGTTGATTTTTGCTGAGGGAGGAAAAACCGGAGAACCCGGAGAAAAAACCCTCGTGGCAAGGGAGAGAACAACACATCAAACAAACTCAACTCACATATGATCCAGTGCCCGAGCTGGGACTCGAACCCAGTCCACAGCGGTGAAAGGCGAGTGGCTTAACCACTACGCCACCCATGCCATCCATATTAAAACACTGACCCATATTATTTCTGCATCAGTGATTATCCACTTCCCAGAAAGACAACTCTAGAAAGAGGCCCTTTCTTTCCTTGATGTACCCACATTAAAAGTTAGATTTTACTCTGACTGTTTTCACTTACGTGGTGCAGTCAGGAGTAATCTTGTCATCATCTGGTATCTTGTATTCAAGTAGTTTGTTGGCATTTTCATTGCCTATTTTTATCATCAGCTGAAAAATTCAACATGTAATAATGATATGTAACACATGATACACCCTCTACAAGTTTCTCCATCAAACAATGAGGCTGCTTCAAAATAATGTCAATATAAAATGCAACCCCTATTAAGCAGCCACCCTTAGGGAACAGGCAAGTAGCCACTTAATAGGAGTTGGCTGCTTAATGGAAGTTGTTTTACAGTGGCAACACTAATTCTGGACTTTGATAACTGGCCACTAAATAGGGGGTGACCACTTAATAGCTGGCACCATAATTACATTTTGAACAAAACACTATTAATAGTAGTGTTCACTTGGCTACAAGGAAGCCCAAGTAACAAAGCATGCTGCAAAGGCCATCTGGGTAATTTTGGACACTTTCTTGTTTGACAACCACAACACAGGCTCTAGGCTCTAGGCTCAGTCTACCACAGGAAGCCCAAGTAAAAATAATATCAATATAAATACCTCAACGAGTTGCTCATTCCATATTCTCTGGTCCATCAACAAAGACCTTGGTTTTGAAAATTTGACACCAAGATTTCTATGAATACCTATCATATAAAATAGACCAAAAAAAGTTAAAGAATTTTTAAAGTTCAATAGTTGGAAGTGCATTCTCTAGCTAGTCCTTGTTTTTCTCAATCACTGCTCTGTTACAACAGTTTTTGAATCTACACCGCCCAACACCAATTTGAGAAAAGTAAAAATGAAAGCACAATGAGGTAACAATAATGGACAAGCATTTATGAATTTCATTGATATAAACTAAAACTGACACTTGTTTAGGACAAAAACAAGTAATTCAAGGGATAATAAGGTAGTTCTTTGCAAGAAATAACAGCGAGACTAAGTACAAGTACACAAGTACATACATGTATGACAGGATTAATGGACAAAACAACATTATGCAAATTCAATTGCATTGACTCAATAGACCCCTTGCACTGACATCGTTCTGGGGGTCAAAACAAAAGAAAGTCCGATCTCCAGAGAATTGAAAACTTTTCTTATTTAAATTATCTCATTGTTTTGACCCCCAGGTGTGACGTCACATGCAAGGGGTCTATAATACTGTGGCAAATTTGAAATTGCAACAAATTAAAAACAAAAGAAAATGAAAAAGTATCAGTTCTAAAAAGTCGTGGTCCTTTAAGGGAGGTGGTCACTTATGAGAGATGTCATTTGTATGGGAAACTTTTGGTATTTTTGAAAAGTGGTCACATTCTGAAGGTGGTTCTACTGTATTATGTTTTCATTACTCACCTATGCATAATTTACAGACACACACACAATAATTGATAGCAGCCCATACTGGATCTAAAAACAGACATTTATGACATGCAATATCTGCAGAGCTTGTTCACAAAGGTACAACATAGGGGTTGGCATAATTAATAGGTATTAAACCACTACAACATACAAACTAGGAAAGCTAAGTTACAATAACAATAGCACTGAGTGAAGGTGAGGGCAAAGAACTGCCAGCAAACACATAAGCATGAAGATGGACCTGGGGAGGTCAGGACGGTGAGCTAGAAATGGCTGTGGCAAGCTGCACACTCATCACCAAGGTGGGAAAAACATGGCCTATTGGGGTTGGAATTAATGCAATACCCCAACCCCTTCAATGTCATGCTGATGTCACTGGAAGTTAATTGAGAATGCAAAGTGTTTTTCTCACCATAAAATAGTTTTTTTTACACAAACAATTTCTTTAAAAAAGAATAATTTATTTGGTCAGCTTCACAAATATCTTTTATCATCAGCTTCCAGCAAAGGAGTAAGATCTAGAGGTAAAGAAAACTTCCTCCTTCTGTGGGTCCCTATAATTTTTACCTTTTCTGCCACAATCTGCACATCTTGTGTTAGATGGGTTAGTCCAGACTTGATTGATGATCTGAATAAAACAAGACAACTGCATATATATTACCAGTTCATTAAAGAATTTGTATACTCTGTAGCTAATTGGTATCAATAGTCCAGTTGCGAGATATGCTTTACATGCCACATACAAAGGAATCAGAACAAGGCTACGTGCTAAAACTTTTGTCTTATTACAAATGACTGAGCTGTATGCATGTAGCCTCGTCTTGATACTTTTGTATGAGGCAAGTGAAGTCAGCTATTATAAATGAAAACTTACAGTACGATCACTTAGTGCCATTTGTATAGATATCTCGATAGCATCAATCCATGAAGCTGCTTCAAACTCATTATCAGCCTGAAAACTAAAAACAAATGATTTCCAAGTAAGGGTAACAGTGAAAAGCAAAAATACACTTCCATACCATTGTATAAAGTAATAAATAATGAATTCATGATAATAATGATGATGTTGGTCAAAGTTGTGACAATGATGCTGGTGGTGTGAAAGCAATGATGATGATGATGATTGTGGTGTTGTTGATGATAATGACAATAACCAAGATGATACCAATGATGACAATGATCAGATACAGTGACACCCCCAACCCCCCCCCCCCACCCCCCCTAAGGTGGGCACTTTTGGGACCAGCTCTTAGCATCTGCCTTAGAGAGATAACCACCCAAGTTTTACATTGTTTTTACATTGAGAGAATAATATTGACTTTAGCCACAAATCATTATCGACTTACCTGAAAGTCTTGTTTGGTGTATGGATTTGAAATCTATTCCTGTGGCTATCAGCCTTAACAGCAGCTAACTTTGCCTCAATGCAATGGATAGGTGTTTCATAAACAAAATCCTTCAAAACAACGTTATTGACCTTAGAATATGACCATGATGTAAGTGCTTGGTAAGGTATCAGTAGGTAGTTGGCACGGCAGTGTCACTAAGCAGTTGGTAAGGTGTCAGAAAGTGGTTGGTAAGGTGTCAGTAAGTGGTTGGTAAGGTGTCAGTAGGTAGTTGGCACGGCAGTGTCACTAAGCAGTTGGTAAGGTGTCAGAAAGTGGTTGGTAAGGTGTCAGTAAGTGGTTGGTAAGGTGTCATTAAGCAGTTGGTAAGGTGTCAGGAAGTGGTTGGGAAGGTGTCAGTAAGTGGTTGGTAAGGTATCAGTAGGTAGTTGGTACAGCGGTGTCACTAAGCAGTTGGTAAGGTGTCAGTAAGTGGTTGGTAAGGTGTCAGTAAGTGGTTGGTAATGGTTGTTAAGGTGTCAGTAAGTGGTTGGTAACTAAAGGTGTCAGTAAGTGGTTGGTAAGGTGTCAGTAAGCAGTTGGTAAGGTGTCAGTAAGTGGTTGGTAAGGTGTCAGTAAGTGGTTGGTAAGGTGTCAGTAAGTGGTTGGTAAGGTATCAGTAGGTAGTTGGCACGGCAGTGTCACTAAGCAGTTGGTAAGGTGTCAGAAAGTGGTTGGTAAGGTGTCAGTAAGTGGTTGGTAAGGTGTCATTAAGCAGTTGGTAAGGTGTCAGGAAGTGGTTGGGAAGGTGTCAGTAAGTGGTTGGTAAGGTATCAGTAGGTAGTTGGTACAGCGGTGTCACTAAGCAGTTGGTAAGGTGTCAGTAAGTGGTTGGTAAGGTGTCAGTAAGTGGTTGGTAATGGTTGTTAAGGTGTCAGTAAGTGGTTGGTAACTAAAGGTGTCAGTAAGTGGTTGGTAAGGTGTCAGTAAGCAGTTGGTAAGGTGTCAGTAAGTGGTTGGTAAGGTGTCAGTAAGTGGTTGGTAAGGTGTCAGTAAGTGGTTGGTAATGGTTGGTAAGGTGTCAGTAAGTGGTTGGTAAGGTGTCAGTAAGTGGTTGGTAAGGTGTCAGTAAGTGGTTGGTAATGGTTGGTAAGGTGTCAGTAAGTGGTTCGGAAGGTACATGTATCAGTGTAAGTGGATGATAAGGTATTAATAGCTGGTTAAAAGGTGAAAAGGATTTCCCTCAGATCCAGTTCAAAAGGTACATATACACAAAAGAAAACTATTCATGACAATTAACTTAATTTAACTTCAATTTAAAATGCTAATAAAAAAGCACATCTACATGTAAACCCTAAACTTACTGAATTGAACTAGATAATGTAAATCACTTATTATAATTAACTAAGCTTATTTAGGTCTATTAAATGATTTGTAATAACAATAAGTTAAATTACTATAATGTTTGTCCTGAACTAGTGATAATATATACATGTAATGATATTTTTTACAAGAAGATTTAAGAGTAACTGTTTATACATATGCCTCTGTTCTGTCTTTATAGTCTCTCTACAAGCTCGAGTTCATTTTGCTTCAGTGAATTCCTTTCTTTATTTCAGGACTTCAGCAACCATCGTTGTCTTTACTCTAGCTTTCTTGTAGCTTTCTCTTTCTTAGCTTCTCTTTCGACTAAGTAACTCTCTTCTCAAGAGCTTCTCTTTGACTTAATAACTCTCTCTTCAATAGTTTAGCTTCAATAGTTTAGCTTCTCTTCTTACTTGCTGAATAAGTTCCACTTTGATACAGCTAACAACGATCCCAAAGAAACTCTCTCTCTTCTTGTATTTCTGGATGAGTTCCTGTACTGATAGAGATAATATAACTGAAAGGTGTAACTTTCAGTTCATGAGAACATATTCTCTTGACACTAGAACTAAATAATATAAATCATTTAATAAATAATTAACTATAAGCTTATTTAAGGTCTATTAATGATTTGCAATAACAACTAAGACTACTTGTCTATTAATGTTTGTCTTGAACCAGTAATAATAAATAAATGATTTTTTTACAATAAGGATTTAAAAGTGCACTGTTCATACATACGCCTCTGTTCTGTCATTCTTTGTTTGACCATCTTTTATTCATACTCGGATCTTGATTTTTTGTAATTTGCTGTGGCTTTCTTTATAGTCCTTCTACAAGCTCGAGTTCACTTCGCTTCAGTGAATTCCTTTCTTTATTTCAGGACTTTAGCAACCATCGTTGTCTTTACTCTAGCTTTCTTGTAGCTTTCTCTTTCTTATAGCTTCCTTTTGACTAAGTAACTCTCTTCTCAAGAGCTTCTCTTTAACTTAATAACTCTCTCTTCAGTAGTTTAGGTTCTCTTCTTACTTGCTGAATAAGTCCCACTTCACTAAAGCTAACAACAATTCCAAAGAAACTCTATCTCTTCTTGTATTTCTGGATGAGTTCCTGTACTGATAGAGATAAATTATTTCTGTTCTGTCATTCTTTGTTTGATCATCTTTTATTCACACTTGGATCTTGTTTCTTTTTATTTGCTGTGGCTTAGTTTTATGTTAGTGTCCCCTATTAGTGGCCTACTTGTGGACTGCTAGATTGTATAATTTTCTTTATTTGTATTGCTGGATGAGTTCCAGTACTGACAAAGATGACATAACTGAAAGGGGTTTTCAGTTCATGAGAACATATTCTCTTGGCACTAGACCCACAACCGTCTTTCTTGTTTCAAAGCCAGGGAATGAAGTAGTCTCGTATGGCGTATGGGCATATTTAAGCCTATCTACAACGATGACTATACAATGAATATACAAATACAAAATTCCCAAAAGTACACTTAGCCTAACAAACTAATTTGTAACACCACATTGACTTGAATTCCAAATGATTGATAATTTATTAGTAAGTGGTTAATATGGTGTCAGTAAGTGGCTGGCAAGGTGTCAGTAAGTGGTTGGTAAGGTATCAGTAAGTGGTTGGTAGATAGTAAATAAGCAGTTGGTAAGGTGTCAATAAGTGGTTGGTAATGTGTCAGTAAGTGGCTAGTAAGTAGTATTTAATAAGTAGTTGGTAAGGTGTCAGTAAGTGTTTGGTAAGGTGTCAGTAAGTGTTTGGTAAATAGTCAATAATTGTCAAATAATTATTCAATTTATTATAATATAGTCATATTTAGATATTCTATATTGATATTTTATATATATGCTTTAGCTCTTTATTGTATTTTAAATTTTATGTATTTCATATGTCTTAAGTTTTGTTTTTGTAATTATTTCAGTTAGGGCTTGATCCTATTGATAACAGATTACCAATGTAATTCTGATAGGATTACCCTACTTCCTAGTATTTCCTTGAGTCCCATCAAACAAGACAGCACACAGTGTGCAGTGGTCTGTCCAAGCCCACAACTCATTCTTTATTATAAGAACACCTTTATCCTGATTCCCAGTCCTACTCGTCCATTTAGGAAATCATTTCTCTCTCCATTACCATTGAACTCTCTACGATTGTTGTCCATTACAAGAGAAATACATTTAAGTAAAGGTTTATATTAAGCAGTTGCTAAGATAATGACAAAGTAGCAGTAGTAATCAGTCAGTAATGAAAGGTTAAGGTAACAGTATAAAGTAAAATAATGGTAACATATTAAGTACTGATCAGCAAAATGGACCACTTACCATACAGTAGATAAAAATTGTTTCATAATGAGCTTTTATCAATCCATATAATACTCCAGTTTCGAGTTCATTTTGCTCAGCGTTAGCCTCAATACCGTGTAACATATTCTTTTGTGTTCAAGTTATTAACCCTTGGGAATAAATGGAATGTACATAAATGAACAAAGCAAATGCTCTAGAATTCCTCTGGGGTTTGCTTGATTTCTTTGAATATCTCACATCTCATCGAGGCTAGCGCTGAGCAACACAGAACTCGAAACTGGAGTATTCCAAAAGTCACAGTACAGAAATATAATTACCATAGCTGGAAAGAGCACATCAAAATTAGTAAAACTGTGAAGTTTGAATGAAGTAACTTTCAAACTCACAAAGACATGAATTTTCCGAAATCGAAATTTTGTATGAAAACATTCACTGATGCCTACCGGCAAAGGTTTTCTTACAAATTCACATTTTCAAAAAATAATTCATATTCTCGTGAGTTTTGGATTTAATTCCTTCAAACTTCACTGTCTTGCTAATTTTAACATGCTCTTTCCAGCCATGGTAATCATTCTTTTTCTGTTTTATGAATTTAAAATACCTGATAAAAGCTCATTGACTTAAAGAAGTTTTTACTCACCTGATACGTATCATAGTAACAAATTTTCTCTCCTTTAATAGCAACATATCTAAAATTAAAGGCCAGTTATTAGTAAGTACATGTAAGAACTGACTGAGGTCAAAAACTGTGAATACCTTCTTTTCCAGTCTCCCATGACATTGTGACCTTGTTTCTTAAGCCAACCCTAAATGAAGAAATGCACAAATGAATGAATGAATAAATGAATGAATGAATAAATAAATAAAGGAAGGAAGGAAGGAAGGAAGGAAGGAAGGAAGGAAGGAAGGAAGGAAGGAAGGAAGGAGTGAAAATGTGGCAGAATAGAAAATAAAGAAACAAAATAATGTATGAATGAGCAAGTAACAACTTTCTGTCTGAATGGAGTGTGGAAGAAAAAAATCACACCTCTTTGTCTGGTTCACTCATTGCACCCCCAGGCTTTTTGTCCAAGTTATCAGCCTGCAAAGAAGACAAGAACACTTATCTCCCTACAATAACATCTCATAGCTCTCTGTAATAATGTTAATCAACAAGGGAAATATTGAAATGGCTGTTATAGAGAGTTATTGGTGCAGAGATAGGTACCTTACTGTGTCATTCCACAAAATATTTGAAGTTCCCATGGGAAGTGGAGTCAAAGGAAGAACAAAATTACAAGGTTTGAATGTAAGAAGACTGGAAATTCCAAAGGGCTTTGGGACATTTTATTAAATTCTCTCAATTTTGTGGCATGTGCAACCACACATTATACAGATGTACCTGTAGTACAGGATCTGGTTTCGTCTTTAGATTGGGTTTAATGCTACATGTAAGTAAACCACTGGTCCTAGGTTTGGTTGTTGCAAAGGGTAATAATCAAACTAGAACCACAGCTGAGGGAGCCAAGTTCTGCTTACCTTACATTGAATGATTGCCTCCATGAGAGTTTGAGCCCATAAGTTTGCATCAGCTAAATTCAAATGGATAATTCATTATTATTATTATTAAACGTTTATTATCTATTAGTAAACATTGTTGGCACAGCCAGAGGAGTTATGGTTTATTGTGAACTTTGGGGCCCGGTTGATCAAAGGGTGATTAATGCTAATCCTGGGTTAAAATGAATGGTTTTCTTTAGATTTAATCCAGGGTTAATGCTAATTGTCTTTCGAAACTGCCACTGTTGCCACACAGTCCCCCTATACCTTTTGCATGAAACATGAATGGCTGATTTATTTTGGCATGAAATGTGATTTAAGGTCTTAGATCCTTTTGTGTCCATGTGAAAGCAACTTAAGTTTTGATTTTTTTGAGAACGTGAAAGAGGTTTTTGATTATCTGTGACATGTGAAAAGAGACCAAATATTTTCACATGATTTCATTTTGCAAAGGGGTAAAGGAGGCCCTGTAGGCAGATACAGTGTACCTCCATTTACACAAAAAACATGGTCAGCTAAACTATTGCCCTGTGTGAGTGTAGGAGTTTATGGTTGATAAAAATGAATGAAAGGAATTTGGTTAAAGAAGAAAACTTACTCATAGTATTAGATGCCAACATAAATACACGACTCTTCGTAACAAGGTTAAATCTTGCTCGCCCATCCTGGAAACCAAATAATCACAACTCGGGTATAAAGAAAACATTACACTGGTGTAAAACATAAGGATGGAAGGAAAGAAGGAAAGAATGAAGGAAGGAAGAAAGAAGGAATGACAGCAATATTTTTACAATACAAATAGCATTGTTTTATTTTTACTTACATCATTTTTATCATAATCAATAGACTCCATCTGTGTGACAGGAATGATATGCAGTGATTCTGATGTGTTTTCCTGCAAACATCAAGACAATCCCCTCAACAAGAGAAGTATTTTTAATTACATCAACATATTGTGCACCTGCAGCTAAAAGCAGTTTACAGCAGCCAACATTTTAATTTTTTACAACCAATAAATAACTATAGACAAACTACAGGCATGTCTTCTTTGGAGCAGCATCCAGGGCTGCCAACATGTTATCTCTTTGAACTACAAGTGGTTTACCTAAATTTGTAAATCCACATAATGGTTGTGGCCCTGAGTCCTAGGGGTACTTATGCACCCCTGTATAAGTAGAACTGAGTGGAAATAGATCTTTAAATGATAGGGAACATGTAACAAGTAAGATGGAATTTCCACATGATTTCAAACAAAAAGTAGAGCGCAATAGACCTTTTCAGCTTCGTATACAAATTGCCCATTTCAGACCGTGTGTACATTTTCTAGGGAATTGTTCTTTTTATGATGAACATGTTAAAATATCAACAGAAAGAATAAACTCCCAAAAGTGACATCAGGTGGATCTGAAATGGGCAAACAAACAACGAAGCTGAAAAGGTCTATTGACAAGATTACCTCAGTTCTATAGTACTTAAGTGTCTTTCCATCAAAACTAAACCATCTCTTTGTCCACCCTTTATTATTTCTCTGGCTGTGTATCAAAAGAAATTATATAATAATTGGTATATTACGCACGCTCTGATTGGTCGAACAACCATGTGTGATTAGAGTACACACACTTACACACACATAGATGGCGTCATCGAATCTTACGTGCACTCTGATTGGTTGGAATGTTTCGATAAATATTATATAAAACAGATAGATTCCATTTTTCCATGTGTCTGTACTCTAACCGATGCACAGAAGACGTCAAAATGTGGTGAGAACAACAGTCACGCCACTCGACTTCGTCTCGGAATCTATTTGTTAAGTGTTATTCAGCAAAAATATAAAAATAAAATTTTACTTTAACTTATGCACTGTTCTCCAGTGAAAATAAGTAGCTCCAAATTTGAAGTATCCAAAAAAGGGGCATATTTAGGGAGGGATACACATGGGGTGTGCATCCCCCTCCTGAGATGGCTTTGAGCACAGATCTTCTGGATCCTTTGGACAGTTTCTGAAACACTGCAACCCCCTCCCAAAGGATACTCCTGACTCCACCTCTGCAACACTTGCAAATAAAGTGCCTGAAGTCAGTGATTAAAGAGAGAAAACGAAAAGAACTTACCCTCCTTGCTTATAAAGATAACCACTGGTTTTACGGGACTTCTGCGGGAAAAAAAAAGAAAACCACTCTATTTAACATAGTTATACAGTTATAACAATAACCTAAGAGATTTATGAATGGAATTGTCACTCAGAAAGATGTTAGAATTATAATGTATGCTTTATGAAGTGTCATATAAAACTCAATCTGAGCCCTCAGTGGGGTTTGAACCCACGACCTTCAGATTTCTGGTTCAACACTCCACCAACTGAGCTATTTGAAGGCTCTAGTGGCAAGCAGGTCAAAGTTTGTTATATATGCTGAGCTCATGCATGCCTGCAGGTTGAGCACTGTCCAATAACCTGAGCAGAATGATCCGTAAAGAAACTCTGCAGAACTACAACATATGTAAGTTTATGAATGGAATTGTCACTCTGAAAGATATATTAGAATTTTGGTCTTGAGCAACTGAAAATATAATATAATTATGGTTTATTAAAGTAGGGTTCCAAAGTTCTCCCAAGTTCACTGGTCCAAGTTTACCCAAAGAGTTTAAAACACTTGTCTAGTTACTCTACTAGGTATTCCTGATCAAAGAAGAATGCAAGTCCTTTACTAACTCACTGGCATTATGACTTGCAACTACACCTGTACTTGTAGTGGCTTACACTTAGTTTGAATATGCTCAAACATGACTCCAAGTTGACACAAGTTTTGTATCAATTAAACATACAGTCAGTCACCATGATAATTTATTATTGTTGCACGTTTGTTTGTTTTTTTGTTTGTTTGTACAGCCCAAAGTTCTGCAATATTTTTCTTTTTCAAAGTAAAAACAAACTTTCAACTGTCTGGTTTTCACCAAGAACTTTGGAAAAGCTTGCATTCACTTGTGTTGAGTGGTGTTCAAATATGAAGACTACTCATCACAAGTCTAAATTTTGCATTGACTTGCATTTTCAATCAATTTGGGAAGCAAGGGTGGCCGAGCGGTGAGAGTGCCAGTCTGTCCCCGCTGTGGTCCCTCGTTCAATCCCCGGACGGGGCATCACATGTGGCTTGAGTTTCTTGTTCGTTCTCTCCCTTGCTTCAAGGGTTTTTTCTCCGGGTTCTCCAGTTTTTCCTCCCTCAGTAAAAAACGAACTACTTTCAATCTAAGCTGTGCTCCGTGATCAGACATGAGTCGTATGGTGGCTGCTACATGTATGTGTATGTAAATTTGTATGTAAATGTGTGATTGCTCAATTGTCTCATAATGAAAGCGCCCTTGTAAACCTTCAACTCGATCACGTTGAGCTGTGCCCTTTGTAATTCAGCACTCGGCTACCCCAAATTTATTTATTTAATTAACCTAAAAAGTTTAGTAACAAACCAACTTACAGCAGGTGCAACAGAAACAGGTCTGCCATCAGTGAGACTATCAGCACTTTCTGATCTTGGCTGTAAAGACAAACCATTCAAATATTAGAATATTATTTATTATTACTAATAAAATTAATATAATTTACTCTTGCTAATAATGACAATAATAATTACAGAGGAACCTTTCCTTACAAACACCTCTGCAATCCAAGCACTTGATAGGTTTCCAGGTCTTGATAGCCTGAATCAATCTCCATGCATTCCTTAGAATTAACAGACACTATTTTTTGTTTCCTTGATGTCTGCATTATTACAAAGGTGCAGTTATACAGGACACAGATTTCTGTTACTAACATTACAGGGTTTCCAGTTTTCCTTGTGAAACAAAATTCCCTGACTTTTCACTGACCAAATTACATTTTTCACATATACATGGAATGGGCAAAATTTTACTCCAGTAATGAAATCAAAGAGTGATAACCTTTGAAGTAATGCAATTTAATAACTGAATGAAGATGTGGGCCTCCACAGGTAACCCAAATTTATCAAACAAAGATTTTATTTGTTTCAAAATTCCCTGACATTTGGCATGTTTTTACAATTTCCCTGGCTGATAAAAAATTCCCTGACCTTCCCTGATCTTGATTTTTTCTGATAACCCTGACATTTCAAGTAGCATGCCTTAGGAACCCGGAACAAATAAAAATCATTTGCACACCTTCAATGGTGGCTCATGCATAAGACCTTCTTCTTCTGACTCATCACTTTCGTAGTCAATCATAACATCTTCATTATTTCCTTTCCTTAATCCAATCAATCCAAACATTGAATTTCGGATTTTTGTCTCATCACCTATAATGGACACAAGTTTCCCTGAAGCAGCATTTCTTCTAGGTTTTCGAAACTCTATGGACTCATATGTACTTTCTGGGAACTTCTCCTCGGGTTTTGCAGGTTTGATGTCTTCTACACATTCATAGGTACCTTCTCCAGTGGCAGCTGTTGTCTGAGGGTCTATGGGATGGTATCCATCTATGGGTTCATAGGTATCTAAGGGAAGTAAGCATAATCATGAGTGTTTTATATCAAAGAGAAGGGTTTCCTGTGTTGGAAAAAATAACAGCACACTGTCACTGGGTCTTCATAATGTACTCCTACTCTATCAACCATTACAGGGCTGGGGGTGTACTTAAGCAAGTTTCACAATGGGAAGCTGCTGTCTTGATATCAAAACCCTTAGCCATTAAATAAATATACAATTTGTGAGAAAAGGCCTTTCAATGAAAATGGTAAATTTTTCACCTTCTGAAAGACATAATACTCTTCAAAGAAAATGGTAACCCTTTTTCAAACAAGTTTCAGTCATGGGGAGGCTTTGCCTTGAGGTCAAAACCCTTTGCCATTCATATACAATTTTTGTGAGAAAAGGCCTTTGAAAGAAAATAGTACATTTTTCCACCTTTTGAAAGACATAATACTCTTCAAAGAAAGTGGTAGGTACCCCTTTTCAAAGACATTTCCATCCATATACTCTAGAAAAAATTCAACCCTTTTAAACACTTCCTGGAACCTGTTTCACGAAATACCTGATAACTTTTGGTTTGAAAAGTTTCAAACCAGTTTGATTTAAATTTTCTATTGTTATCAATTATGATGATGAATATAACATAACAGCAGGAAAAAAAATTAATCTGAAAATTTTCAAAGCTAAAATAATTTCAAACCACAAAATACAGTTCAATGCCTTGTGTTAATATGGTTCTTCAAGTAGTTTGGATGAGAGGTTAAAATTTTGTTAATTATAGCAAAGTTCTTCCTTGAAGAATCATTTCTCATGGAGTGATAAGTAATGTATAAAGAACGAGAGAGAGTGTTTTATCGGATATAAAGATCCGAGCCATAGGCGAGGATCTTTATACCGATAAAACACTCTCTCGAGTTCTTTATACGGCTTAAAAAACTCCAACACATATTAGAGTGGTTCTCTAAAAGAAATTCAAAAATATCTTCATTTATCTTGGAGAAAATCGAGGTTAAAGTTTATGTAAATTAGGCCGAATCTTTATCAGATTTAAAGACACTCGTCACGGTGGCGATTTTCATTGTGTTTGCCTTATGAATTATTAATGAGTTTTTTAAGGGTAGATATACATATCAAGCTACTACAGCAGTTTTTGTATGACTATGAAAGCAGCATGATCATAGCATGACATAGTTATAGGAGAAACTTTGAATGTTTTTACAGGTGCTAAAAGGATCACAGCATGACGCAGTCTATTCCACACTCATACAAAAACTGTACCATATATCAAGTTACCATTATCTGGATTTATGTCAACATCTTCATAATTGGCTGATGATTCCTCCTTTTTTTCATTTCTAGATGTTTCTTCAATGTTGATCAAACTAGGTAGTGGTTCTGCAGTTTCCCTGTTTAGGTTAAATAAAGGTTTGAGGTTTTCAGATCTGTCTAATGACATTGTATCCTTTTTGTAGCTTGATGTACCATTTTTTCTCATAGAGACATTACTTAAGTCAAGAGACTTAGATGGCACTGCCACAGAATGTCTTTGTTCATTTTGAAGTGGTAAAACTCTGGGTTTTACTCTAGGTTTTGGAAGTGGTTTTGGTTTTTCAGGTTGACTAGCTACAGCCTCATCAGAAGCCTTTACGTCAATAGTGGTATTATGCACAGGAATATTTGATTCTTTAATGCTAACTCTTGTAGGGATACCATTCATCTGTGTATCATTAGAAGGTTCATTTTTGGCTGGAAGCTTGTTTGATGATGGTATTCCACGAGGTCTAGCAACTGGTTTTGGAGAAAGCTGTTGTTCAACTTCATTAGACACTGATGGCAAAGCTGTAGCCATTTCAGCTGAATTACTTGATGATTCAATATCTTCATTTGTATCATGTTCAACAGGTGTTTCATTGTTTCCTTGTGTAGAAGCTTTTTGTTCTTGTATGGAAGAATTTTGATCTTTGTCTGAAATCAGATCAGCCCTAGGAGGAATAGGAGGAGGTCCCTTTGCCTTGCCTTTTGACTCATGTAAATTACGTGTGGGTAACGCAGGGACATCGCTTTGAGCTTGAAGGGCTCCAGTAAGGGGTGACGCCTGTGGGATTTCCATGAGTTCGTGTCTGGAAGGGATTGACGGTTGCTGACGAGGAAGTGATGATACTCGATCTGGAATAGACGGTTTGCCTTTATTGCTTGATTTATTCGCATAATCGTTAACTTTAGGCGGAAGAGGAGGAGGCATGGCATCCCCTAGATCATGTGCAGGTTCGATACTCTCAGAGTGGCTTTCTCGATCGCTGGTTTCGTGGAGAACATCGCCAGCAGTACTTCCTGTCTGAACAACATCACAACTCACGTGCGAGTCAGAGTCTTTCTTGTGTAGTTCTGAACAATACTTGAGCATTCTTTTCCGATGATAGGGAGGAACAATTCCAATAGCATCCAAATCATCCTCCTTCAAGTCCAAGAGCGATTCTAGCGAGCAAAAACCATGTCCAATGAGTTTATCTAAGTAGCGTTCCAGTTTGACTTCATGGGTCAACCATTCCTTGAGTTCTGTCAGCTCAGCTTCGCTCATCTTTGACAACCTCACGGGAAAAGATCATAAAAATATTGCTTAGGGAACAAGAAGTCCTTTCTTTTTACATTAACTTCCATACATAGTAATTAAAGAGAAATATTTGCGTTCCAGCACAACATAACAAATCCACATTGCATTTACATATTTTGATCTTTTGGTGTCGTCTTCCGGGCTCAATGTATTCACTGCGCACACGCATTGCACGAGTCCGCTGAAATTCTAAAATTAAACTGCAGACGCCTAAACCCGCGGAATGCGGAATATTTGAAAGAAATTTTCCGATTATTGGTTTTATTTTGCTTATATGTCTAAATGTTTTGTGCGACAACACACCGTATGTACTTGTTTTCAATTTTGTTTCCGGAGGCAAAGCGAAGGTCGGGCAGAGCAGCGCAGCCCGCGCGTGCCAAATCCGCAAGTCACGTGACCATTACAAACATCCGGAAAAGGCTAATCATTTATTTTTACATGGAAACAAGTAGAAGCAATTATTCACTGTGGATTTATGGCCTTTCAAAGCGATGTTCCGATTGGACATTTTATGAAGCCCCTTTTCATGTCAGGATATCCCTAATTCTGGGCACGCGGGTCGATCATTTTTGGCATGATCTGAACCGTAATTATCGTGTGAACCGAAAAATTGTTGGCCTGGTTCGACTTGCAGCCGCGAAGGGTTCCGGTCAAAATCCTTTTGGGTTATAGTCCTTTTGGTTAAATTATTATTATTATTTATTTTTTTTGGTGAGGATTTTAACCAGAACACTTCGCAGCTGGAAATCGAGCCTAAGGAATGCCGTAACCCAGCTGGATTTTAAAGCTATTATATTCTATGAAAAGATATTTGTTCTATTACTATAAAGTAGTTTCAAAAAAAGGTCTAAACAAAGACTAAATCTGTAAAAATAAAAAATGCCGGAAACGTTTGATCTGTAAATTTGCAAATTAGTCGAAACTTTAAGAAAGTTTCGTGAAATAAAGATGCCTGTTGTTAACGCCTGTTTCATTGTCTAATTCAGTTTCAGTCAAACTACTGCTATGGCTCAGAACTGCCGTTAGGAAAATTTTAATTCTGAAAATTCAGGCAAAACAGACCGGAATTACGGGAGGTTAAAGTGATCTGTACTTGAATTTAACCGCAAAATTTGCCCTTTACTAGGGAAACTTGAAAATCCTCTATAAAATGCATCTAAATTGTCAAACTGCTTTTACATTTTATAGTTTGTCTGTCTGTGGAACTTTCACATTTCATGACGTCATTGCGTGACGTACGTCATCATATTTTCGTTGGCGTTTTTAAAGATCGGTTACATGAGTCGATTCGCAACAACGATTTTCATGCCATATGAATTAAAGGCGCTATTACACTGAGCAATTTTCTCAGCAACCCGTCTCGCAACGGCGTTGGGAAACAAGTTGCTGAGAAAATTATGGCACTGCTACACTGTGCAATTTTCCCCAGCAACTTGCAATATTTTACTCGTACCCAGAGCTTCTCAGAGCGAAATGAGAAATTGCGCATGCGCTCGTAGAAAACGTGCCTCAAAAATTGCGAGGAAAGTTGCTGGAGGGGTGATACACTGTGCAATGGCATTGCAAGTTGCTGCAATCCGTTGCGAAAAGTAGAACTGAGTTCTACTTCGTGCAACGCTGCGCGCAACAAAATAAAACAATTGCGAGACAACTCCTGTTACACTGTGCAATCCTCCAGCAACTTGTTTCGCAACGCCGTTGCGAGACAAGTTGCTGAGAAAATTGCACAGTGTAACAGCGCCTTAAGCGAGTTATCAACTTTTTGATCTCACCTACCCGAGATCAAACTGAAGTTAGAGCAGATTTCGTATGAGTGCGAAACGGACCGCGCCATGCCATGATCGTGTCAGTCCCGTGATGTCAATCAAAATTCCTGCCATGACCGTGCGGTGCCATTTTCACAGCCGGATCACGGTCCTCTCCTTTAACCCATTCCCTGGAGAACCTGTAGGTATGCAGGCTATGGTCAGACCGTTTCACACTCGTATGAGAACTGCTTTAGCAGACACCTGCTAACGCTACAAGAAGAGAAAAAAGAGAAAGGAAAGAGAAAGGAAAAAGAAAATAAAGAACGAAACCAAATCCACCTGCAAGCCATTTACTGATTCTGTTCATCCCATGACTTCAACAACTCTCGCCTTTCAGAGCGATGTTTCGCTTTCTTTGTGTTAATTGTGTAGTCGTGAGATTAGTTAACAAAAACAATCACCAATATCATTTTCCTATATTTTATTTCATGGTATCAAAATTTCCTCCTCATTTCAGTTTAACACTCACATCGCCCTATAGGTTAATTAAACTTTACAAAATAATTTGTCAAAATTTAAATGCATCGGCATCGCAAACCCACTATCTCGACCTCACCTGGTCAACTCGGTATCTCGATGAACACTAACTAATTTCCCTTAGATGCTTTTGTCTTTACTAATTACCCTACTTCATTATGACGTCACGACTTGTTTACGATGGGGACAGAATCCGGGAATCGTAAAGAATAGGAATGAGCGTTTATCATGTAATTCCAAAAGTCACAGTACAGCAATATAATTACCATAGCTGGAAAGAGCACGTCAAAATTAGTAAAACTGTGAAGTTTGAATGAAGGAAGTTTAAAATTCACGAAGATATGAATTTTCAAAAATCGAAATTTTGTATGAAAACATTCGCTGGTAGGCAAGAGATGCCTACCAGCAAAGGTTTTCTTACAAATTCACACTTTTCAAAAATTCATATTCTCGCGAGTTTTGGATTTAATTCCTTCAAACTTCACTGTCTTGCTAATTTTAACATGCTCTTTCCAGCTATGGTAATTCTTTTTCTGTTTTACGAATTTAAAAATACCTGATAAAAGCTCATTTGAACAAAATTGTTAAATCAACAATATTTATTGCATTTGATGACTGTTAAAACCCTTCCACACCAGCAAATTTTCTATGAAAAATTTTCTTTGACAAATAGATTTTTTCCGTCTACAATCGTCTACACGAGCAAATCTTCAGTGTAATCAATCCAATTATCACATGAAATTTGGTCAGATTCTCTCATCCACACAAGCAAGTTATTTGTCAAAGTTTCATAGAAAACTTGCTCATTTGGAAGGGCCTTTACCGATATTCTTCGTTCTATAAACTGCATTTTATCACCGTTTTAGTGTTGTTGATGCTGATTTGTCACCTCTCATGTAAAACCGCAATCGATTGTTTTTTTGATGTGATGTCATAATCACAGGGGGAAAAATGTAAATTCCCAGGTTTGGTCAATAATGGGGCTTCCCCGGGTCTAACCGGGGAATTCCTGGGAATATGTTCTATTTTTACAAGTTTGGGTATAACAGATTTCCCAAGTGAAATAGAACAGATTCTCAGCCTTGGACCCCGGGTAACACCAAGTTGGGGATTAAAATTTTTTTCCTGTGAATAAAATATGGCAATTAGAACAATTATAATTTGGTACAGCTCGAGAAAGCGGGGTCTAGTAGTCATGCATTGCTAAAACGGGAATTATAAAATCTGATGAAATTTCACGTTTTGATATCTAGCTAATGTTAAATATTTCTTATATTAGTCATTAATGTGTTAGTATTTATAAAGCACATCAGTACAAAACTCGAGTTTTATTTGGAAGAACGAACATCTCCAGTACTGGTGTGCCTCGCTTGACAGCCTTGGAAAACGACTTTCTAGGGAAAATGGGGCAAGGGGAAGGAGACGAGGTCTTCTTTTCCCTCTTCTTTCTTCCCCCGACTCCCCGTCCACTCTCCCCAAAGTTTGCTAAAAGGCTAGACTTCCTAGAGAAGCCTGCGGAGATATTTTAGGCTGGTACACATGCACGAAGGGTTTTCCGCCTGGGACACGCCCTTGTAGCAAAGCTCCTTCGTGTGTACAAAGATTTCATGGATATCATTGATCCTCGGGAGCAGAATTTTCACCCCACGAAATGCTCCATGATATTAAACTTGTTATACATTCGGGAACATGCTCCGTAAGCAAATTGTGTTGTCAGTGGAAATTTTTGTCCATTTACTATGATAGGAAATATCTAGGAAATTGCATTTTCCTATGACGGAACAGGACAAAATGTAGGAAAATACATTTTCCTATAGGTATTTCCTAGATATTTCCTACCATAGTAAATTGCAGTTTCCTAGATATTTCCTACCTTTTCATTTTCCTATGATAGGAAATATCTAGAATGTATTTTCCTACGTTCCTATCTAAGAAAACGAGCAAAAATTTCCGGTGTGCACCAGCCTTTACACCAGCAGAACAGATATAATTATATCTTTACACAATTTTACCCTATATAATCATTCTCCAACATACAACGATCGTTTCTTATTTAACACGACAAATATCAAACTTTCACACCGGACCGTTGTACTGAGGTCACTTTACCACCGTTTTCATAATATGCGCCCCGCCTGATAAAGTCTTAATTGGGAATAGAGTGACATCAATGGTGAAAGCTCCGCCTCTGTTTGAAAATTCCCAGTCAAGACTTAAGTCTGGCGTGACGCGTGACGCAACGGTGGTAACAAAACTTTACACATTGCTATCCCCTACTTTCACATGTCCATAATGCCTTGCGCCTTGGGGGCAGCTAGCATTTGATAGACGCTTTTTTAAAATAAAACTTGTCAAAATTATCTGCAAGAGGTTTGTAGACTTGTTTTGAGTTTTGGTTTTGTCATTATGTAAAATTTATATAAAGATTTCAAGCTGCTTTTGTCATCGACACCATTTTTTGTTTGCTTGTTTTTGTTTTTTTGTTTTTTTGTTTCGCATAATAATAGTTGCTCCCCAAACACAAAGGCATTATGGGACATGTGAAATAACGCCAAGTCTTAAGGCGGTGTTACACGAGACGATTTTTAACGAGCGATTTTCAGCGCAACGGAGTTGCGTTAAAAATCTTTCTCATGTAACACGACACTTGGAACGATTTTCCTTGCAATTTTCGCTTCGGCAACGCGTTGCGAGTTTTTGAATCCAAGTCAGAAACTCGCAACGCAAAATATTGCAAGTTGTTACAACGTTGCGCGGAAAATCGTCGTTAAAAATCGTCTCGTGTAACACCACCTTTATTGGCAAACACGTAACACAAGGCTTGCGATGTGTTTATTTACACATAAAAGATTTTCAAGATAATTTGAATTTCTTCTAAATATTATCTAAAAAGAGCATACGAATCAAGACAAATGGCTGTCTAGTTCATCGAAGAGAGAGAATTCAAAGTCCCAATGAGTACTCCTTCGCTATCATACTTCGGAGGTAGTAACGGGACCCTACCCTTTCCACGTGCTTGTCCGTTTCCATAACTCATTTCTGCTGCTGTAAAGAGAAAGGGAACCATCTCCCAACAGTAGCCTCCTTCGAAAGCGTCTCTGTATATAATCTTAGAATTTGAATTTTTATGTTGGGTTTCCTGTGTTGCTGATAGAGAGGGACTAGACGCTAGTCATGAATCCCACAGGAATCCCAAAGAGAGAGAAAATAGAGATGCATGCAGAGGAGGGTATCCCAACAGCTATATTATAATAGTAATATTCTATATTTGTCAAAAGCTAAATAGCTAAATATCAAACAAGATAAAAACCTTGCACTAAAAGTCCCCCTCCCAACTGATGGAAAAGATTGAATTAATCCCCTCTTTCGTTTAGTGAACTTATATTTCATAAGGTCTCGGTTGAATCCTCCGGAAGGAGGGGAGGGGAGGTTGGAGCAAGAGAGGTTGTGCTACATTCGCAGAGTGAATATAAAGCTTCTATTAAGGTTGATACCTGCTATTCTTCAGAGGGATCTGAACCGTTGAACAACGCACAACACCATTCACTATTTATAATCTAGAATCTAGAATTTCGGACATTGCAATTTCAATAAAGATGGCATTGCCACGCATTCTGCATTCGCCGTTTTCACTTACAACCCAGCTACACCCAACCTTAAAAAGATTCTCATTAAACACTGGCATTTATTGTCTCAAACACCCAACCTTGCTAGGATTTATTCAGATCCTTCAATAGTTTCCTACAAGAAGGACAAATCTCTCAAGGATATCCTTGTTAGAGTTGATTGTTAGAGCCAAACTTCCTTCCACTTAATAAACCAGCACTTTTGAAAACGGCGAATGTAGAATGCGTGGCAATGCCATTTTATTAACGTGGTGAACTACCATCAGCGCCCACTATTAGGTCTACACTTACTGATATTCATACAATTACTATTTTCTTTTTTCGCCTTTATGCATCAGTAATTTGATATTTATTAATCAGATTTGGCAATCAGGTTGTTTACGTCAGGTTGAAGGAATTCCTTGATGATGCTGTCTACCACTTTTTGTAATGTCGCCATAGCTTGTTCCATGTCAACTCTGAAAACAAGCAGGATAAATTAAAATGAAAACCCGTAAGCGTATACTGTTCATCCTCGGTCTCGAGGAAAAGAGAATCAGTTAAGGGGAGGGGAAGTGGAGGGAAGAAAAGGTGGAAGAAACAACCACTTATTATCCATTCCCATCCCTTTGTCTTCTCTTTCCTTCCCGCCTTTGTGAAATAGGGGTCCAGAACACTATATAACCACCCTATGACCACTGCAGTTATCTTGTCACTCACTTTTCACTGGGTTTTCCAGTTAATTCAGTGTAGTATTTGATCTTTGGTTCAGTACCACTTGTCCGTAGCGTTGCTACGCAACCATTTTCGAAGTAAAACGTAATCATCTGGCTTGACTTGCTTGTGGGAAGAACCTTTGGTACAGAACAACAAAGAGTTGTAGCGGAACAGGAGAATTATCTCTACTTTCATTTTATTCACTCCATTCACTTATTCTTTCGTTCGTTCGATAAATCATTTGTTCGTTGATTTTTCGTTTTCCGTATATAGTTTAAGTGCATGGCCATTGTGGGAGGTGGCCAGAGGATCTAGCTTCCTCCGCAGACAACTCCTTTAATGGACATCCTGTGGTAACAGAGAAGAGGGAAAACTGGGGACGAGAGAGAGGGGAAAGGAAAAGGACCTCGACTCCCACTCCCCCTCATTACCACAGGAAGCCCAAGAGTTACCGTTTGCGAAAGTTTGACTGTACCATTATCTGCCCGTTAACGTAATCGTCCGTCTGTCCGTTCATTCTTTGTTTGTCAAACTATGCCCCCTTCATACTTACAGCTTTATTGTCTGGCTGTGTACTATCATATCCTGTCGTCAGATCACGGATTCCTGAGATCTTGAATTCTTCACAACTTGAGGGGTACTGAAAACCATACAGTTATCACAATCACAAACTTATAAAAACTTTAACATAAGGCCACAACGACACGCCTGGCATTTTATCGCGCACAATACCCTAACTTACGCGCGCTATGAATGGTCGAGAACCGTGTGTGATTACAGGACACACACATAGATGACGTCATTGAATCTTACGCGCGCTCTGATTGGTTGAAATGTTTTGATGAATACATGGCTTCCATGTAAAAACATAGTAGATGCTCATCGTATCATTTAGCGGTTAGAATACGCGATTTGGTATCTTTTAAGGGGTGAATACTCGATCTTACATTGCTTCCTTTGCAGATGTTTTTGAGTAGGTCCCACCCTCCCTTGGGATAATGAAACCGCCACAAAAACGTCCGCAGAGGAGGGTAGATCTTACAATGGTATCTTTCAGGGTGCTTTGGGAAAATAATTCTTAGATAGTAATGTTTCAAAACCTTCACTGCTGGACAAGATTCAAGCAAAACTGAGTTTAGCTATTAAATGTAAGACTGGCATCATTCTATCGTTTACAATCGGTCAGTTTTATATTTGAAAATTCCCGACGATCACCCCCGATGATTTTATAGAGGAGTCCCACCCGGGATTGTGCAATACTGTGAGTAAATTGCTTTCAAGAATTTTCGAAGTTGGAGCAAATTAAGAGTATGTATTGGCATATATTATTTGCATACATGTACAGGCAGCTTTATATTGGTACAACTATCTTACCGTTCCATTCTCAAGACTTCGTATTCTATTGAAGATCTTAACGATAACAGGAGGTGATAAACAAAGGTAATATGAATTGATACTAATATGGACTCCATATCTGCAAGTAGAACGATACCCTGTGTCACATCACTACTGTAGTGTGTCAAGGTGTGGCTACTTTCACTGCGTAAACTACACTTTGCGGTTATTAGGGCTCATACACTTCACGTTCAAATATCCTCCACTGCTTACTTATACTTCAAATTTGAGGCCATCCTCGGAAGATAGGGGTAATATTCTGTCGACTGTTTCTCGCCCACAGAAAAAACGTTCCCTGGGAACGTTGTCTGTTAGAACTTGTTCCAGAACTAAAGTTGTCTCTCGTTTCTGATTGGTCGACCTAATCAGGTCACTAACCAATCAGCATCTCGTATATAAAAAATTACAATAAAAGTTAAAATGACTTTATAATGAAAGGTACGACGAGCATCCCACCCATTTTCGATCGGAGTCTCCCCCCCCCCCCCCCCCCCCCCCCCAGGGGCACTGTACATCATTACTTGCACCTCGTGTTCTCTTGGATGTGAATATTGTACTATTTCATGGGTTCCCGAGAATGAAACTGACTATGCATTTTAGAGTTAAAAAAGACTGGTTAACTTATTCTACCTTTCATAAAGTTTTTCTAATTGTTGATTAAGCGTTAATCCTTGTGTATTTAGGTAGGTAGCCATCTCAGCCATAACAACTCCAGCACTGATACCATCTTTGTCTAGAACGTTAGTACCATACATGAAACCTAAAAGAAAAGAGGGAATGGGCGTGGTCAATTCCTTCTACCATAAGCACATAACCTTCACAAGATGGTTGAGAATACACTGGATGTCTCTTGTATTGGAGGTGAAGTTTTGAGTCTCAGGCAGACCAACTTTTGGTTACTAGTTGTCCCCCCCAGGTATACTGGTTTGTTTATTTGTTTGTTTGTTTTTCATAAGTACTGAAATTTACTCACATTGATGACAGTGAAATAAAAGTCACTTCCAATAACACAATCGCATCAATAACTTTCTTCTTCTTCATCATATTTATGCATGGCTTTTTCTTATGAAATGATTCAACAACAGGTGGTTCCACCTTCAGAAATTAGACAACATCATCTCTACTGCTAAAACGTTGCCAAAACTTTCCAACTATGCAGCATAGAATTTGCAATAAATTGAAGCAGTCCTTGTATGACAGTGACATGATGTGGTCACAGCTGGAATTTTGAATGTTTTCATAGGAAATCACAGCACTGACCACACAGTCCATTTCAAACCCATACGAAACTGCTCTATCATACATGTAAGTACCATTTAAATTTACATACCAATGGCTTCTTCATAAGCAAACAATACTGTCTTGCCCTGCTGCATTCTGTCATATGATTGATTACCCATCCACTTAAAACCTGTTAATGTCTCCTGTTTGAAAAACAAAAAGATTGAGGTCACACTTCATTGGGATTGAACACTGAGGAACTCCTGCATGGCAGCCATTCAGAATCTATAGAGCAAAGATGAGGAATCTTGAGCATAGATGTGGTTAGTAGTAAAATCTATGTGAGTGATGTTTGAAAAGTTAAAATAAACACTCCCCCTGTATTCTCTTATGTAGTCATGTTTAGTATCATCAAAGAATGTGAGAGAACATTGAGTGACAAGACCAATCACAGTTGCGGCAGGGCCGTAGCCACCATGTAAACATTGGTACGGTTTTTAAAAGTTGGTCCGGTTTTTCGTTTTCCTACATGAATTCATGCTTTCAAAACTGCAATGACAATGGTTCTAATGGTAAAAGTGGGCCAGGTTGAAACCTGACTAACCGTACCGGTGGCTACGGCCCTGTGGAGGAGACAGTAGCATAAAGCATTTCATAAACAAAGTCTGATAAATCTTTTTCCTTATTATAATTTATACTCCATTGTTAGTTGGCCAATACCTCACAAATTTTAAACCTATTGTACAAATTCAAGAAGAACCAAAGACTCACATCAAACTTGAATCCTTCCACCTTTGCCATTGATGCAAGAAACTTAGATGACACCGTGCTTGCAACCATGTAGACATTATCCCCTGAAAACATTTCCAGGAAATGTTCTTAAATAACACCTTCTAACATATACCTCAACATAAACATCTACAAGTTACAATATATTTTGTACCTTGCGTATAAAAATGAAATGAGGATAGTTGAAGTGCCTATGTACACACCTTACGAGAGACAAAAAATCTCTGACTCAAGTGGGACTTGAACCCTCAATCAAGCCAGCTACAATTGCCCCAGTTGGCTTGATAGCTCAATTTGCAGAGCAGTGATACATATACCAGGAGGTCTAATCAAGGCATGCACCTAAACTCTCTTGAAGGCATGCCTATTCCTTTATGATTTAATGAGTACCTTTCATATAATCTAGATACACCACTAACCTGGATACAAGTCTGGATGAACTTTTTGGTGACAAAAGAAAGACCACCATCCTAGCAATGCACCTGTCTCATTGCCTGTAAATACTTTCCATTTCCCACTGAGAATAGAAATATAGAAATGGAATGTAATCAGTTCAACAATCAGAAATACAATCATGATTATCAATCTTAGTTAGAAGGTCTGACATTTGAGAATTTGAAGTGCTTCTGTCATCTGATGAATAATTATGATTGTCATAATGATGATGATGATGACGATGATGATAATGATGATGATTATGATGATGGAATCTTACTTGGGTTGTTTTTCTGCCAGCGCTGTTCTGTCTGAGTCAGGATCATTTGCTATGATAATTGTACTCCCTTTCTCATCAGCAGCTTTCATTGCCAAGTCCTATGATAAAATATTACCAATAAATTACTTCATCTCTCTATGGCTATCCATACACTGACCACCTAAAAGTTGCTTTCTGAAATAGAAAACTCTGTTGCCTATCTTTATACCATTATCTTAAATCATTATCAATTACCAAAGCACTTTTGCCTTCTTCAGGGTTTGGGTATTTAACTGTTGGGAATTCAGGATCGGGGTTCATCTAGAACAATGAAACAAAATGTATTGTTTTAATGCTCAAATATAATTAACTATCAAATACATGCCTCTACAATTGTATTTGTTACGTAGAACCAGTAGTGGCATTTCTAATTTGGAATACATGTACTTGAATTGAATTATGTTTAAACAGGAAGCTATGTTTTGATTTGGATCAACAAAAGATGCGAATTAGGATGTCATATGGCTGCTATGCTATGGCATCTGAACAAGGCCTTACCTGTTCCTTGACTGATACAAATGGTTGAAAATTAAAAGCTTTAAATGCTTTTTCTGCAAAAATCTGTCCAACACCATGCATAGGTGTAAAGGTGAATTTGATCTTGGATTGACTATTAAGATTGCTGTGAAAAAAAAACAGAGATTAAAATACTAAAATACAATGCAATAATCAATCCTCGCCATACAGAGTTCTCCATAAACAAATAAAGGAATCCTTTTGTTCATAGAGCACTGCAAATTTCATAATTATGACTGAATTATCATAGCACACACTACAATTAATGCCCAAACACATAATACAACTTTTCTTGCAACTTTTTCTACAACATTTCCCACAACAATATAGTTGCACCATGTGTCCAACCCTGCATCAGCTGCATGCAATCTTGCACACAACATTATTTTGCCAGTTGAGGATCAAATTCTACTTCTGGAATTTTTTCTGTAACATTTGCAACATTGCAGTGATGGACACCCATGGTACAACTGTGTGGTACACAAAGTTGCAGAAAAGTTTCATTTTTTGCCAGTTGAGGATCAAATTCTACTTCTGGAATTTTTTCTGTAACATTTGCAACATTGCAGTGATGGACACCCATGGTACAACTGTGTGGTACACAAAGTTGCAGAAAAGTTTCATTTTCTCTGTGCCTTTACATTACAGTACAGCATAGCCACAGACTTCAAATGTTACACTTTATATGTAACAGGCACCATTACAACAGGGTGTACACTGTACAGTCAAAGCCATGAGGTTTTCACAGTTATATACAGAATCTATTAAACATCTAATAACTCTACTGATCAGAAGTGACTACACAAGGGGGCAACCATGGCCACTGAGCCTCTTCCAGGCTTCCCCGTCATCAGCCCTTTAAGGCAAATGCATAGCTACATGTACTATGCTCAGAGTCAAAACAGATTTGAGCATGGAAGAGACATGGAACTATAATAAGAACCTCCAGTTTACATATGCAGATTGTGAGGGGAGAGATCACAAACCTTATACCCCCTCCTTCCATTGTACACCCAGCTACGAGTTCTTATTGCTCTACAGGTTTCATAGGTACATTAGCCTTTATAACCAACACAGATTGGAGGGACCTCAGAGCAGAGGTAAAATATCACACAGAGTCACACATTACAAGCTAACAAAACAAGACAACTCTCAGTGCTCTTACCTAAAGTGAGAATACTTTGTAATATCTTTGAAGTAAGCATCAGATATTTCATCATAAGGGTCTTTCAATAGTTGGTTATACTTTGAAAATGATAAGTCCCAGGACTCGTTCCATGGGATGCTATTTTGATCAATACATTTAGAGACATCTTTGTCATAAGGTGTTTTTATCTTTTAAAAAAGAAAAGACAATTTTTAATCGCATCATCAACAAGTAATTAAATTATGATGCAATGTCATCAGTAATCAGTAATATTGTAAGCTTACCTGTGCACCATTCTCATAATAAACCTGTAAACACAAATATATTATTATTTAAGAGATTTAGCTGAGACTAACATTAACTTTAATTTCAGAGTAAGATCAAACATAGTAACATACTGAGAGAGACTCTTTTATGAAGAGTAACGCAAAGACTGACCAAAACATAGATTGAAATGTCAACCAGATATTGGAGGAATATCAGTAAGTTGATGGCAGTATATTGATGGGATGCCAGGAGGTTGTCAGTAATGTATTGAATGTGTCATCAGGGTGTTATCATGGTGCCAATTGTTGGTAGGCTGTCCACAGTGTGTCAGGTCACATATACGTAAAACACTAGACAGTATAGTATCAACAGAGTATAATGTACAGTGTCTGCAGGGTATGGTTAGGTATCAGTAGGGCAATAATATTATAGGGAGTCAACAGGGGATTGGTAATGTGTCAGCAGTATATTGCTAGGGTGCATGCATGGGGTTTATAGAATTTCATCAGGGCATTGATATGGTGTTAGTGGGTTGGCAAGGCAGCAGTACCTGGGAATTGATAAAGTGTAAACAGGAAGTTTGTCACTAGTGGATTGTCAGCAGGGGATTAGTAGGGTGGCAGCAGGGAATTGGTAGGGTGGCAGCAGGGGATTGATAGGGTGGCAGCAGGAAATTGGTAGGGTGTTAGCAGGAAATTGGTAGGGTGTCAGCAAGGGATTGATAGGGTGTCAGCAGGGGAATGGTAGGGTGTCAGCATGGAATTGATAGGGTGTCAACATGGGATTGGTATGGTGTCAGCAGGGGGTTGGTAGGGTGTCAGTTGGGTTATGATAGAGGTCAACAGGGTAATATATGGAGTCAACAGGAGATTGGTAGGGTGCCAGTAGGGGAATGATAGGATGTCAACTGGGTATTTGTGTGGGGTTGGTATTGGTAGGGTGTCAGCTGGCATTGTATGGATTCAGCATGGTATTGGGTAAGGTGTCAGCATGGTAAAGGTAAGATCCTATTAAAACCATTATTAAAACCATACATAAAAGCATTTGGTAAAAACATTGGGAGGCTTGTTTACCTTGTAACCATTATCTTCTTTAGGATTATGTGATGCTGTTATCATTACACCAACAACTGTTTTGTAATATTTAACTGAATAGGGCTAGGAACAAATTACAGTGTCAGTCATAATGATCACTAAATTCTTCATAATGAAAATACACAATCCTATTATTGTCCATGCCAAAGTTCTGAGTAAAAAGTACAGGACTCCAATATGGTGGATCAATTCCACCCTGGCTGGAGAAGTGCATGCTTTCACAAAGTTCAATGATCTCTGCATTGCATCCATATCTGGATAAAAATTATAGTTGACCAAAGCTCTTAGGCAAAATTAATAATATCTACTTGTTGACTGAGTGGGAGGGCTGGATGGGAAAATAGTTGGCTTGAGGTCTGTACAGAACGAACGAGAGCCAAATATTTTCCTGTCCTACCCGACCAAACTCAGTCAATAAGCATTTTATCACATAACGCTTTTCCAAACCACCTTCCAAATACCATATGTGACATGTCACTTGACTATTTCCAAACGTTTTCATTAGAGCACAGGCAGTGTTAAATATGGGCCATATGGTAAAATACGACACTTACCACAAAAGGAGTTGGGGTTATTTTAGAAAACTTATAAACCTTGATGCCTTGACTAAGAAACACAGCAGCAGTTCGCTGAGCAAGTCTGTAAAAAATAGAACATGAAAAATGAGTATAAAAGTATATAGTACATATATTTGATTAAAGTATGCATTCATTAAGTATGCATTCACCAAACAAAGTCAAAGGGAGAACATAGAACTACATAATATGTACTAAGCTTATTTTTCCATGTCTACACTGTCTTATTCAGGGGTAACAAGCATAGCCTTTGAACATGCACAGGGGATTGGGGGAAGCAAAGAATGATTAAGAAATAAGATGGCAGGTGTCTGCTTCCCTTCCACCCCCTCCCCAGTATCATGGAGTAAGTAGTTAACAACTCTTTGTTTACCTTTCACTGTTATGTCTTGCATCAAATCCCACTACAATTCCTCTTTCTTTTGCGTCTGGAAATGTCTTTAATACATATTTTGCAAGACCCTTAAACAGGGAAGATATTAGAATTATTATGTATGCTTCATCAAGCATGAAATAAAACTCAGAAAAGTCCATTCAAGTGCTCAGCAGGGTTTGAACTCACGACCTTTGGATTTCTGGTCCAATGCTCTAACCACTGAGCTATTGAAGGCTCTAGTGGAGAACAGGTTGATGATGGTATTTATAGCTGAGCTCACTATTTGGTATCATTATCTGCAAATTACAACTGTCTTGTTTAATACCTGACTGGCCTGAATTACTGTGAGATCGTTAAACTTTGCAAATCCAGCTCCCATAGCTGCTCTAAGCCCTGTAGATAAACCAGTGATACTGAGTTGTTTTTGTTGCTGTAATTTTGCAGTTTGTGGTGTTCATGACAATTACATTTAGTATTAATAATGTTTAAGTACAGCTTAATGTTTCTAAATCTAGTGCCTTTGCATTCAATCATGCTTGCTGTGTTCATGTGCATGCATCACAAGACGTCTACACAACAACCTTGTTATTCCCTCAGGAAACAAACAATTTGTTGAAGAGTAAAAACAAAAGAAAATGCAGGGTGTTCATGTAGATTTTATACTGCAGGACATCTGGCTGTGACACCCAGGCAAGACTACAGATATTTATTATCAGAAGTTAGCTTGAGTTTTTCAAGACAGCGGGGCAAAACCCAGCAAAATCATATTCACAGCCAGTCTATTTCCCTGTGCCCAGCCCTAAATGAACCCACTAAAAATGAATCCTGTAGAGATTTGTCACTGAATAAGCCCCTAGCATGATGACATTTTGACCCGCCCCCTCTCTATACCAGAATCCTTTTCAAGAGCCTTTCATAATATTCAAATTTTATATTCCTTCGAGAATACAAACACAATGCTGTGTTCATGTGCATGCATCACAAGACATCTACACAACAACCTTGTTATTCCCTCAGGAAACAAACAATTTGTTGAAGAGTAAAAACAAAAGAAAATGCAGGGTGTTCATGTAGATTTTATACTGCAGGACATCTGGCTGTGACACCCAGGCAAGACTACAGATATTTATTATCAGAAGTTAGCTTGAGTTTTTCAAGACAGCGGGGCAAAACCCAGCAAAATCATATTCACAGCCAGTCTATTTCCCTGTGCCCAGCCCTAAATGAACCCACTAAAAATGAATCCTGTAGAGATTTGTCACTGAATAAGCCCCTAGCATGATGACATTTTGACCCGCCCCCTCTCTATACCAGAATCCTTTTCAAGAGCCTTTCATAATATTCAAATTTTATATTCCTTCGAGAATACAAACACAATGGTAATGTTTTAATTGCCGAACAAAAGCTACTCGAAGAGGATTCTGGTATAGAGAGGGGTCCAATTGTCATAACGCTCGGGCCTAATATTGGAAACCATTGTGATGCAATGGATTAGGTCTATAACCCAATGTTAGCATTGACAAAATATAAATATTAAGTATTATGAGCATTTAAAAGTCATACAAAGTATATAATAATTATGCTCATTGTTACCTGCCGTCCCAAATGTAAGGGTTGACATCATTATATCCTTAAGTACATTATAATTCTTTTCTTCAACCAGCTGAGTAACTTCCTTGAGAGTAGCAGGATTCTACAGCCACAATATTTGTAATATTAATTATCAATAACATTAATAAATTAATAATTATGCTTTGCCTCTTCTTCAACCTATTAAATTTATTGTAGGAATATATATTTGCCAACATTTCTTAGCTCTAAGGGCTAGTTTTCACTAGCGACATAAGCATAAGCATAAGCAACATATGCAGACTCAGTACTTCATTTATCACTGAGGTGTGAGAAAAGACAAGCACCGCTAATGAGCAGTACCCTACTGAGTCTGCATATGCTGCTTATGCTTATGCTAATGTCGCTAGTGAAAACCAGGCTTAACAGAACATATTTCATTTTAACTGCCTTTTTAATATTTATTTCTTCCAATTTATATGTAAATAACCAAAACTTATGCCAACACCCAAACTTGGCATACAGTTAACATCTCATAAGAGGAACAATTATCTGAGAAAAAATAGAGCATTTTTCAAACAAAAAGTGAGTATTTCCACACAAATGTCAAAACATTATAGGTGATTCATGCAAGTATTCAATTACCACCATGTGCATAATTATGCGTCCAGCCAGACTAAAGTCTCGATTGGGATTTGGTCAATAGGCTACCGGGAAGCCAGCAAAGTGTACAGACATTGTATAGAAAACTCCGCCTCTGTCTGGATTTTTGGTAGCCTTAATTGACCAAATTCCCAATCGAGACTTTAGTCTGGCGGGGCGCGTAGTTTTGCACACGGTGGTAAAAATAAATTGTTAAATGTGTTGACCTAGAATCAAATATTATAAGTGACTTATATTAAGGGATCGTTTATATGGAGGCAAGCCAGCCTGGTAAGTGGGCCAACTTCTTTTGTTATGTGGCCCCCAGGGAAAAGAAAACAAAAGAAGTCAGCCCACTTATCAGGCTGGATCACCCTATATATTAAACACACTACTAAGTGCATTCCCTATGAAATGTATATGGAATTGCTATGAAACCTATATCAACACTATGAAATAATTTCATAGTATTAATAATATGAAATGACTATTCCATAGACCTATGAAATTAATGACCCTATGAAATTTACATGAGCGACAAAATAGCCATACTATGAAATTTGTCTATGCTATGAAATACTTAACAAATAGATTTCTCGACTTCGTCTCGTGGCGTACTTTTTTGTTCTCACCACATTTTGACGTCATCTGTGCATTGATTAGAGTACAGACGCACAGAAAAATAGAATCTATCTGTTTTATATAATATCTATCGAAACATTCCAAACAATCAGAGGGTGCGTAATATGCCAATTATTATATAAATACAACTCTGATCTTTAACAAGCTTTGTTGACAAGCTCATACTTAATGTTATATTTACTAATAACAAGCAGGTGAATTTCAACATTTTCTAAACTTCCAAAAAGAGATACTGCAAATTAATGAATATGTGTTGAATTTCTGTAGCCACAAAATCAAAACTATAAGCTTCTTTTTACAGCTTTGTGCATAATCTTCTTGATGCTATACAATCATTTACTGTTGTACTATTTTTATTTCCAATTTTGATTTGATAGTTATCTATGTAATTAAATACAATGAAGCCAATCTGAAGATCAAGAAATAGCAATTTAAAAAGGTTTTATCAAAGAGCTATTTAGAATTAAAATCGAATTATTTTACAATATTCCTGATGCATAACATTTGAGGTTAATTACCCTATTGTTTACAATAGTGTTCGCATGTTGTACACATATATTTCCTGAGGGTGTTTTAAGTGATTTAGTCAAGTTAACATAACTGTCATCAAGTACCGCCCAGGAAATAAAACAGATAAACATAATAATCATTAACAGACAAGTACTTTTAAATGTCAGGGACATCAAAGGCTGAAAAGTTTAAGTTAACTTAAATCTGTCCCGTTGGGAGCCAAATTGCATGTTAGTCGTCTGCTGTCTATTTTTGACAATATACTCTCAACTTAATGAAGCATTATTATTCCTTCTGTTGCTTTAGACGTGTGAAATATTCAGCCTTCAGGTGGTTTACTTAATAGGACGGTAATTCCAGCAAATGGCTAAGTGGATGATGATATTTTTTCTCTGCAAACAGAATCCAAATTCTCCTCAACCGTAACTGTGAGCCTCAGCATCTCCTGCCCAAATTCTGACCTCACAAAATCTTACGAGGCTTAAACGGCAATCCTTCTAGAAGCTAAATACCTTGTCTAATGATATCCATTCTTGTATTTTCTTGTCTAAGTGAGTGTCGCCAGATTTAACGTCCACAATTTCACTAGCCATTTTGTCAGCTTCTGCGTGCAAGTGAAACCACTTAGCGAATCCGCGCTATAGTTGGTCAGCGGCCAACCATTTAGAATATAAAATCCAAGATGGCGGCAAGAAGTTGCATGAAATGTTGTGGAGAAAAACTTTCAAAATCCGAGAAAAGAGCTCTCCGTAAGCAAAGATGTAAAATGCATTCATTACAGAAACATAATTCGGGACTAGAAATATCCGAAGAACCAACATCGCACTTGTTAATTGGTAATGGTGGCTTGATGAATGGCATTGATCGTAATCAAATCGTGGGGCTGTTTAAAACTTTTGGTATCATTGAACGAGTTATAATGGTCCCACAACGATCTTATTCCTTTGTGTCCTTCAAAAACGTTGAAGATGCAAAGAAAGCCTTGAATGATATCAGTGGAAATAAGCTTGATTCTTCTGTAAAATTCAGCGAAACAGGAGTAATTCTATATTTGTCTTACCTAAAGCATGTCCCTGATGACGTCAAAGGTCCTAGAAATGATAGGCCCCCTGGACTATTATTGATAGAAAATTTTATTGATGATGAGGAAGAGAAAAAATTGTTGGAGGCCTTTAGGTGGGATGATGTGAAAGATATTGATCATGTGGACAGTGACTTAACTGAAACAGGTAGTTATAATATTAAGACTTACATTAAAAGTACTTATGTACATGTAGATATAGACTGTTAAAACTGCAGTTTTAATCAAGAGTTTAGTGTTTTAACTATGTTGAGTTTATTACATATTTGTCAAGCTTTTGGATGAAGTTTCCTTCGTAAGCACATTATGAAAATGAATCAGTCATGTGTTGTAGATTCATTTCCACATAAATTACCCTCATTGTTGACACCTTTTTGGAAAGCTTGGCAAAATTGTAAAAACAAAATATGGTTGAAAGAAACTGCAATATGGTATGTATTTATGGAAATACTCATAATATTTGATATTTCTTCTATTAAGCTCAAAAGCAACTCAAGCATAGAAGAGTTAAACATTTTGGTTATGAGTTTCTCTATGGAACAAATAACATTGATATCACAAAACCGCTTCCAGGGGGGATCCCTGAGGTTTGTAATGGTGTGTTACAGCACATGGTATCAAGTGGTTATATCAAGAACATGCCAGACCAGTTAACAGTCAATGAATACACTCCTGGACAAGGTAGGTAAATGGATAGTGGAAAATTTAGCTCATGTTTATGATGATGATAATGATGATGATGATGATGATGATGATGACTGATATAGAAAATCTGATTTTCAGTACAATATTGGTGGAAATGAAAAAGGTAGTGCTCAATTTTTGATGGCCCCTCCCCCCTTTCTACATGCATACATGACATTCTTACAGAGTGAGTGTAAAAATCTGTGCCCCCCCTCTATTTCCACCAGCCCCCCTCCCTGTAAATAATGACCAGTCCCTTATACTTACAAATAAGACACAAGCCTAATTAGCAACTTTCATGTCCGAGCAGGGGACTGGGTACAAGTCCCTAAATTGGAATAATCAACACAAGACCCACATAGCCAGAAAGAGCACATCAAGCTATACAAAATCCTGAAGTTTGGTGTTAATAGGGTCAATATTGAACTACTTACAAATAAATAAACTTCTTTAGAGAAAACTAACCTAAAAATCTTTGTTGGTGTTTTGTGATAGGCATACCACCACATGTGGATACACATTCTGCTTTTGAAGATGGAATAATTTCACTCAGTCTTGGAGCCAAGGTACAAGACTACAGAATTAATGCTCATGCTATTTTACAAGGCTGCAAAAAACTGTTGGTCATCAGGCAAATGTCTGATAAAATGTCCCATTTGACTGGTAAATGATCAGCCTAGCTGGACATTTTAACACAATTATTATTTGTATCTATTTTGCCAGGCCAGACATGAGTTTGGACAAGTCTGAAAAATTGCCTCTGCCTGAAAAATGACCTGCCTCTAAAGAAAATATTTACAGCCTTGATCCTCTCTGCAATTAATGCTGCTTATTCACTATACTTAATAATTAAGCACAGTTCCAATAATTATTGGAAGGTGCTGGCCAGTTCAAATTTGGGGCTGAGAATCTATGGAGAAGTCCTATAATTACATCCATCTATTGTTATTTTTGGTACAGATAACCATGGAATTCCGTCATCCAGATGGAAGACAGGCATCTTTGTTGCTACCAAGGAAAAGTTTGTTGGTAATGACTGGTGAAAGTAGATACCTTTGGACCCATGGGTAAGCAAAGTTTATTTTACATCCTGATTTCTTTGTTTCATTTGTATGACGGGCAAGTATTTATGAGTTCAACAACTCTTTTTCTCTATTCAGAATAGCTCCACGCAAGTTTGATATTGTAAATGAAGATCCTGAACCAAGAGAAAACAAAGCTGATCATACAGCAAATGAAGGCCATAATAACTTGTCAACAGGACTCACCCAATATGAACGAGAAACACGAATTTCCTTAACATTCCGTAAAATTAGACATGGTCCTTGCAAGTGCAACTTTTCTAAACAATGTGACTCTCAAAACTACACGGACAATTCATCTCCAGGTTCAAGTGCATACGCTCTACCAACATCCCAACAGGATGCAGAGAAATTGGAAACTACTCATGTCCATGACGTTTATGAACGAATTGCTGATCACTTCAGTGAAACACGCCATTCACCTTGGCCTAAGATCGCCAATTTTTTACGTGACCTCCCAAAGGGTAGCCTGGTAGCTGATGTTGGCTGTGGAAATGGAAAATACCTTGGAATAAATAGCGACATTTTTAAGACAGGTTCAGATCGAAGCTTTAATCTTGCAGCAATAGCGAAAGAGAGAGGGCATTCTGTCATTGTCTGCGATGTGCTAGGCCTTCCATACAGGTACATTGTATCTACGTTCATTCACTTCTTCCTAGTCTCCCTCGTGTTTAGCCTCGTCATGCAACGCTCCTTCATCACACATATGTGATGAAGGAGCATTGCATGACGAGGCTAAACACGGCTGCGAGGAAGACTAACTTCTTCCCCGCTCTCCGAGATCTGCTTCATTTTATTTAGTCTCCATAGTAGGCTGTATCCGATTTGTAACATTTCCCTTTTATTTTGGAAATCGCGTTGACGACCAACCCTCCCTTCCGCAACGCTGATTTTCACAATAGAGAGGTTAAGATTCACGTGAACGGGAAACGGTAGTTTTGGGAAAAAACTTGGAACGTGCCTTGCTTTGTGTGTTTGGCACTCAAATGAGAGAGTGATGTTTTACGACAAACACGAAAGTACTCACCCTCGCGTTAAAGTGACGAGAAGAAATCAGGTCGCGTGATCCTCTCTCCGGTCCAGAGCTTTTCGTTTACGTGAATCTTGACCTCTCTATTAATACCTGGGAGCCTCCGCTCCCTCCCGCCCTCGGGGCGGTCACTTCTCGTATAACTGAGAGGGATTGTGAGCGGGGGCACAGTGAAAATGTATTTAACCAGGAGACGTTTTTGTCAACACGGACGTCACCGCAGCTTTTTCATCTTCTACCAAGAACGCAGCAACCTCATCTATGACGGCGAACGCCGGATGAACGAAAACGTACGTGTGACGTCCGTGTTGACAAAAACGTTTCCTGCTTAAGCTTCCTATTACTAAATCTTTCCTTTACTCAGTCACTTAAGCTCGTTACAGCTAATAAATGATGGGTTTTTTTTTGACGTTTTCAGGTCAGAGGCATTTGACGTGTGCATATGTATCGCGGTTCTTCATCACCTATCCACGACCGAGCGCAGACTCGAAGGTCTAAGGGAACTGGTACGAATCGTGAGACCAGGTGGACTGGTTCTAGTATATGTTTGGGCGCTGGAGCAGAACTTGGAAAAGATAAAAAAATCAAACTTGAAGGAGGTGGAGTTCACTGCGCAACAAAATGAGAAAAGTCGAATTGATTCTGAAACTTTTTTAGCTTCAAACGAAGTCAGCGAATCAAATTTTGAGAATGAAATCGCTAAGGACTGTGGTTCTGCAACAGAAACTCAAAAAGTACAAATAAACGCAAAAAGGGAAGTGTTTGAACAACAGGACTTGTTTGTTCCATGGAAATTTCGAGGTGGAGAAAAGGATAAAAAGCTCACTCAAAATCAAGATAACGAAGAAAATAATAGTAAAGATAGCAAAGATCCAACAGCAAACAATGTATTTCATCGATTTTATCACGTATTCAGGGAGGGAGAATTGTTAGAATTATGCAGTCGTCTTGACAACGTGGTTGCTAAGGATGTATATTATGATAGGGGTAATTGGTGCGTCGTGTTAGAGAAGAACTGAACCTTGATACAGTCGTCTTGACAACGTGGTTGCTAGGGGCGTATATTATGATAGAGTCATTGGTGCATCGTGTTAGGAAAGCAGACCTTGATGCAGTCGTCTTGACAACGTGGTTGCTAAGGATGTGTGCTATGATCAGGGAAATTGGAATAAGATAAAGTAGATCAACCTGCTTAGATAAAAATGATCAACTATTTAGTGAACTAGATACAGTCACCCAGACAATATGGTTGCCAATAAGGATGCGTCATCACTATGACAGAGGGAACTGGTGCGTCTTGTTAAAGAAAGCAGATCAAGCTTGATAGATCGACTGAGTGGAACCCTAGATGTAAATGGTATTAATTTTAATAACCCTTTTTCCGTTTCTCTCAGTATTATTCTAAAGCTTTTTATATATTTTATTGCCATTTTTGCAACAGATAATTTTACAAGGATAAAACGCATTTGCCCCACACTGGGGCAACGGACGAAGCGGGGGGAGGGGGGAGAGGGTAAGCTTAAAGTAGATCATGATCTCCAATAAGAAATCGTATACATATGCCCCTGTTAGCATCCCTTGTCTAACCAGACAAACACTAGCCACATTTTCGTCGCGATCTCAGCCAACCTTTGCCGTCTCCCTGACATATTGAAGGGGCATAAGTCATTAACTTGACATTAAAATGCATGTTGATATGTCCTAATGAGGCTAGTCCATGGATTACTATGGGACCCAAAAACTCACACAACGGTCAGTCAAGAGGGTCTTTCCTTTCCAACTCTCCACAAAACAAAAACGGCAAAAACCGTTTGTTGTCCGTTGGAGGAACGCCAATTTTCCTCATAAGTGAACCAAAACATGCATCTTCTACAGGAAACAATGGGGACGTCTTGGAAACTTGGTAAAGATTCTCTAGTAAGCTACCACTGAATAGGTAACCTCCCCCTGAAATATACGGAGGGTATGTTGTCAGTGACGGATAAATATCCTTTGGAACATGGTACCTGCTCTTTGGGTCGCGTTCAATCAGTGAATTCGTTTTACGACCCATATACAATGGCTTTGCGCCCTTCCGAAAATCGTAACCAATTAGAGACGGTAATAAAATATCGGTATTCACATAACAGTCTTCATCTGTTTTTAAAATGTATTTGGCACGACAATGAGACAGCGTCCACTCTATACTTAGCAACATTTTCTTGTAAAGATTGGCATAAGTGTCGTTGAAATTTCCTATTACTATATCACGTGATCGGCTAGCCTCGATTTGAAGCAGTCGTTGTGTTGTCGAACTTTGAGTTTGGCCAAGTAGGAAGACTGTTTTGTAAGTCCTAACAAAACAAATTTCACAAGTTAGGAACGCGCTTAATGATTAAAATATAATACATCTACATAAGACTATGACTGAAAATGATAATTAGTGGCGTGGTATGGCATTGATTACGATTCTTAACGATTTCAGATGAATGACTTTGTTTGTTTGTTTCTTTCGGTTTGTTTGTTTCTTTCGGTTTGTTTGTTTGTTTGTTTGTTTGTTTGCTTGTGTTTGTTTGTTTGTTTGTTTGTTTGTTTGTTTGTTTGTTTGTTTGTTTGTTTGTTTGTTTGTTTGTTTGTCACAGACTGTGAGTCTCCTCTTGATGGTGAGAGCCCGAAAGCTACCCTAGAGTTGCCTTGATCTAGTTTTTCATCTCTCTGGTCCGATCTTTCTTGCGGTCTAGCTCTTCCTGCTCTCTGTATACCATATTGCAAAGGTTTCGTTTGTTCTATATATATCTTATATTCCATATGACGTCCATAACTTGTATTACCTGAATGCATACAGGTATAATATCCATACCAAATGAATAGATTCATCATGCCTTAAAAATATCCGACTTCAGAGATACACTTCCAGTTCTCTACGCTTGCCACATACAAAGGAATCAAGACGAGGCTACTTGCATAACACTGCATAAAGCTCAGTCATTCGTAACAAGACAAAAGCACGTAGCCGAGCCACTTACAATCAAGCATTATTATATACTATAAGTGCCTCTTCAGACCACAGGAAGCCTGGCTTTGAATGCTCTTTGAAATTTAAAGCGAGACGCAATTCACAAAGCCCACAAGCGTCACCAGAAATCTGACGTATTTGGCTGTTTGATTTGCGTCTCGTTTCGAATTTCAAACAGCAACAAACCAGGCTCCCTGTGCACAGACTGGGGAATAAAAAAAAAGTTTGTTTAGTTCGAATGCGTCTTTAATTTCGACGGAGCAACCATAAAAAGCACTGAAATTCCGCCAGCGTCCAAAACGACATACTATGCATGTGACTAAATATCGAGTTCCATTTCGCGCAGCTCCAGTAACAAATGCATTTGTCGTGGCAATATAAGCTGCCGTCGTGGCACAGCATAAATTAATAAACTTACGAAAATATCTTCACATTTTGTTGATTCATAGACTCTAGTTATGACAATGTGTTTGCGCTTCTCCGATTACTCGTCAAACAACTCGTTGTTACGGAGGGTATGTTGTTTGTAAGCGCTACTTTGTTCTTTTCTGATTTTTTTTCGAGAAAGAAGGAACACGAGAAGGATTTGAAATAGAATAAACGATATTAAAAGCAAAAACGATGAAACGTGCAGGACGCTAGAGCGATTTCATTTAACTCGTGAAAGGAAGATGACTATTTTTTCACGGATTAAAAAATCACTCTATATTTTGGTTAAATTCAAAACCATCCCAGGTGAATACACACAGAGTACAACGAAATCGGTTGCCATGGTAACCGTGGCAACGCAGCAAAAATACGTGTAAAGGTACGGTAATACGAGCAACAAAATCACTCAACTTGTCTCGCAACATTGCTGCGAAGCGAGTTGAAGAGCGATGCTGCCCGTTTTACCACCCGAGGACAAACTTGTCTCGCAACAAAATTATTATTGCAGGTTGAGAGAATCCTGTATTCTCATTGGCCCCTAAAATCATTTGCTGCAACACAAGTTGAGCCGAGGTGGTAATACGAGCAACATTTTAAAATTTTGTTGCAAGAAGTAGAACGACCTTCTACTTTCTGCAACAAAATTTCTCAACCTGCAACCTGAACTATTTTGTTGCGAGACAAGTTTGTTTTCGGGTGGTAAAACGGGCAGCATCGCTCTTCAACTCGCTTCGCAGCAATGTTGCGAGATAAGTTGAGTGATTTTGTTGCTCGTATTACCGTACCTTAACACTGAAGATGGTGTAGTCAGGCATGAGTATAATGTCCTAATTAAGCATAAGTTTATACTTTCATTCAGAGACAACCAAACTCAACAGAAGTAAAATTACGTGTCTTCACAACTGACCTGAAATACTGAAACGGAATTTTGGAAAAATAGTCTATTTGGACCCAAAGGAGTTTTGTTATTTTTTAACCTACCTTTGATCCAGTGACCGTGCATTATTTATTGACAATGCATGATTCCCCCAAGACAGTCGAATGGCTTCCCGATGAACGAAACGGTCAGGTTTAGAATGAACCAAAATGAGTAAAAATGGTGGAGTTCTACAGTCAACGTTTACCAAACTTTCTTTCTTTAGTTTGGAGAACTTCTTAGCCCTGAATTTCTGATCTAATTCTTCAGTGATTGTAGTTATATATCGATCATATGATTCAACCCTTGATAGAATAGACTTTATATCCTCATTCAACGTCACTAAGTAATGCGGTAACCGTGGACTAGTTCTTGCTGACTGAGTCTTTTTCGTCGACTTGAAAGCTTTGGTAGAAATCAGTATCACGACCATGACCATAACAAACGATATAAAAATCTTCTTATAATGTCTTATTCTTCTGTAAAAAGCCATCGTGTTGGTGAAAGTCATTAGTAAGACCACGAAGCCTGAGGCTGAGCTACTTATTTTACTCCAGCAAGAACTTTGTTCGATAGACCATATTTGTATTGAACTGGAACTTGTTTGCAATAGAGGCTCATTCGGGGGAATCTTTTCTAATGCAAATTTCTCCCAATATTGATAATAATGAATATGGTCTATTGTTCAGTTTATAATACAATAAATAAAATAGCTGCATCAAGCTTTGACACGCCGAAAGCACGGGTCAGTTGGTTGCTATTGCAAACAGGCAATAGACCATTTCACGGTTGTCGTGGCTCAACCTCAGCCTCGACACCGTGTAATATATTCTTTAGAATTTGACTACAGCCCGTGGAATTTTAAAGTGTTTCGATTGTTTGTTGTTGTGTGCATTCCTTACATTACCATGGGCTGCAGTCAATTTCTAAAGAATATATTACACGCTGTCGAGGCTGAGGTTGAGCCACGACAACCGTGAAATGGTCTATTGAAAAACTTGTTTTTCAGCTGATGAAAATTCCAACAAGACTGAAAATGACGTCATACGATTAGAAATACGGCTTTATCTTATACTGTTGAATGTCAATTGTATCTACTTATATCAAACGTATTTTAGCCTTTTGAAGACTATGAGTTTTGATGAATAAAGCATTATTATTATTTACAAGCATGAAAACAAATGTGATTCATTAAAGCCTATTGTATTCTTTAATCTCCTCAAAAAAAAATTTATAAAAGAAAAGACAATCTAAACCAGTTGTTCGACATTCAAACCTCGAACCACATCCACACGAGCGCATGTCTGTGTTTTTGGCTTGAAATTCAGTTGCATATCGAATGCAAGAAATGTTATGTTCGTTCTTCAAAATTGTGTTCGACTACCGAAAACTGAGAGCTGTGAGACATAAGCAGTCGACCTACCGCTAGTGCGCTGTGGATAATTATTTAAATCGAAGGCACCCCAGATGGGAAAAAGTGATAGATTACGTCTAAGGCCTAGTTCAAACGTCGCATCTCACATGTGCTGAATTCAATGCAAATGAGATGATAATGAGCAGAAACAAAAGATTTGACTGATTTGCATTGAATTCGACACATGTGAGATGCGACGTTTGAACTAGGCCTTAGGAGACCAAGAAGCGTATTTGCGCGGCAAGTTACATTAGCCACATGACGGTTCCACGTACCGCAGATCTTCGGTTATAGTGTCTCCGAGATGTCTTATATGTATTATGAAGTGCAGGGGAATTCCGTCCATTGAGTAGAGATGCTTGATTTATTGCGTGTTTTTCTCGTGATTCGCATCATTTTACATATTTAGAGGGTTCAAATCGCATGTTCCCCCGCTTGCCCATTTTCCAAGACCAGAAATATCCTCTTGAGGTTTATTGCAGTCCCGGATACTCTGACTTGGCCTATAGCAGGCAGAATCATCCGCAGATAGGTGGTCAGAGTCGATCCCATCGATGATGTTATGTACGAACACGTTAAATAGAACAGGACCCAAGACTGTCCCCTGAGGAAAGGGGAAGGGGACTGGGGAGAGGGGAAAGGGAAAAGGAGTCTTATATTCCAAATTTATTGCGATTAAATACAAGGAAATGTCTGCATCTAAATATAGTTTGAACTCCTGGTTCAATGTAATTAAATTTCACCAAATTTTCATGACAATGAATTATGCATTTGAAATTTATTCGTGTTTGTCATAGAATAGGTTTTCATTAAAATGTTTCCCTCTAAAGCTAGCAACAATGTCTTATGTGTTACATTATACACATTCAATTTACGGAGAGTCGGAGAGTGAAGAAAGACCCTCTTGTAGTGATTAATACTGAATTTATTGAACAACGAATTTCACTTTCAAATCATGCATTCACCATTATTCAAAAATGCTGCAGTTTTGTACTCAATGAGTGAAAACGCTTTTAAATAATAACAACAGTTCTGTGTCAGTAAACTGAAATACTTGAATGTTTTACAATCAAGCAAACGAGAGGATCCAGGGCGTGCACGAATCATTTTACTTACGTGCAAATGGAATTCAGTGCAAAATCTAATGTCAAAGAATATTATTGTAAAGTCAATATTTATCTCGGTGACAATTACTGTTTGGCCTTGGGGGCTACTTTCGCTTGGAGGTCTTCAAATGCTTGATCAAAATGAGAAGGGCCTTTCTGAACGTCATCTCTTGCATCTCCATAGATACATTCACCTTCCATGTTCACGATACAGAGCATTGGAATGCCCGAAACAGAGCAGTTCGTCTGCAGCTCTGAGGAAAAATCACTACCAAAGGGTGCAGCGTACCAGTCGCCATGGGATTCCTCCATGTAGCTTCTCATAGCTCCTTCATCTTGGTCGCACGACACGAACACTATGGCTAGCTTTTGCTTCCCCTCCAATTTTTCGTAGAAATCTTTGAGCATTGGAGTGAAAAAACGACAAGGAGGGCACCAATGAGCACTAAAATACACTAGAACAACCTCCATGTCTTTTAGTTCGTCTTCGGCATTCGGAACTTCGTTGATTCCGCTTTTTGTTTTGTGCAAAAGCTTTTGACCAGTGAAAATACCCATGACTTCTTCAAGACTAGAGTAGAAAATAAAGCTTAAAGCGACGTTTGAATAAGCTTGCAAAAATGTTACGAGTGTCATGTGATAAAACTTTCATAATAACCATGGGGTTCCTGTAGTAGGATGATAAATAATACGGTATATGCATTCGTAATTTTTTTTGGCCGATTGGATGATTACTTAGGCGAAAGTATGCGAATATAAAACTGACTCGTGTAGATGACCAAAAAAATTCCTTTTTGACAAGGGATGTCAAGGAAAATGTGAACGTGTAGATTTAATAGATGTTTTTATCAGAAATTAAAAAGGCATGCACGAAAAAGAAAGAATTAAAAGAGAATCAATTAACTTAATTGCACGTGACCTGGATCTCAACTTCAATTTCATAGATTAGCGCGCGCGCTTATATTTTATTTTTTCGTACGTGTTTTCTGATATATTAATTAATTATTTATTGTAAATATTATTTATTGTATATATATATGTGTAAATAAAGAAAGCGAAGTGAAAGCGAAGTGAAAGCGAAGTGTTTTCCGATAAAGTTATTTAGAAAAGTGGAATGATAGCCTATCGATTTTGAGTTGACAAAAGTTATGAGATAATTGTCTACCTAGTAGCTGTGTAAACAAAAAGATGAAACCAAAAGAACAAAGACCGTTTTATAAAGAAAAATTAAGAAAACCTGTACCTTAAACATAATTAAAGAAAAAAGCCGGAGGAGAGGAGAGCCCAAGCCACAGAAAAACGCACTTTTTCGTATTTTCATTGCTACGGTTTGATATTCTGTACATATAGTGATTTTATTGGTTAATTAATTTCCTTTTTTCTGCACTAAATTTCCTTGAAACAGCACTGCTCTAGCTTAGCCAATCAGCATCAAGAAATTTTTTCATGTGATTAAACCTGTAAAAGAAAGATGACCATTTAGTTGGTGCTAGTTGATAAAGAATAAAGGAAAATAATGAGTTTAGGGTCTACTAATAACCATTATTTTTTCACGTGTTTTATAGAGTGATTTTCATCGGACTGTGAAATACTAACTAGCTATTAGTGCATAGCAGTCAAAATTCAACGAACTGGGATCTACTAGTGTGTATTAGCTTAGTAACTATTTAGATGCAAAACTGAAAAAGTCGATCGCAAAAAGTGCAGAAGGCTTTGTTGGTATCTCTTGACTTTGTTGGTATCTCTTGCATAAAAAGCCGTCAGTATGAAATGACTGTAGCAATTCACAAAATACGTCATTTACACGTATAAGATTGCAGAATACGCCTTGGTAACTGTCATATTCGCATTCAGCATGAAAAATCAGTTTAGAATAGTTATGTTACCAGCCCGTTACCAGCCTCTACCCCAAAATGCCTCCAGGTATCTGATTTTTCGAAAATGCGCCTAGTCTAATTTCACAGTCCGATGAAAATCACTCTAAAATCAGTCTGACTACTACGTGGGAGTAGCCTTAGAAAGAATTAGAAAATCAACAAAAACTAATTGTTTTAGCGTGATAATAGTCAAATAAAAGGCAACAATAGAACTACAATCTAGTTGATGTGTATTAACATAAATTGTATTTCACGGGTTATTAAGTACTAAAATTGCTCAATTAGAAAATGAAATTTAACAAACTGAATTTTAGTTAAAATCGCAGTATAAACTCAAACCACGAAATAAAGAATGACGAAATAAAGAAATTCGCATTAACTGGTCGCTATGGTTACGAGTGCATTCACTCATGCTAATGGTTTCCCACATTGAATGGAAAAGAGTCAAGTTGAGTCTTACAATAACACAAGCTGAGGTTTTTCGTCGTCATATTTCGGCCATGGTTTTACGACTAAAACATTGGTGCTTGGTAAATGGTATTGTCATATTAGCTAGCCTACTCTGTTTATACCAATTTGGATACATTGCTGGATGCTCAAATGGTGTGTCTCGTCCAGCTGTGGCAGTAGATTCAGCATCTAGCGTACATTCGTCCACAGAAAATGATCGGCAACATGATATTTATCAGCCAAACCAAGCTAAAACTACAAATAGAGTAAGCCAAACAGAGGAGAATCAGATAAATCCATTTATTTCACTACAAATAGCCGTTAATTCAATCTACGAGGAGTTAAAATCAAGTGCTGTGAAATTCAAGAGGGTCAAGCTCACCAAGAAAGAATTTCCTGAGAGAGACCTCGAGATATCTAAGAAACAGGTGAAACCACTTTGTAAAGACAAGCCATTTTTATTGATTGAAGTGCATTCGAATCCCAAGAGTTTTGTAGCAAGACAAGCAATACGGTTAACATGGGGCAAGCAAAGTAACGACATCAACAAATTCAGCACGTTTAAAAGGTAATTTATCACGTGTTAATTCCAGGTTGTGCTTTTGTCGTCCTTTTATACACCTATTTCAAAAAAGGTCATATGAGAGCTCTCAAGCTTACGCGACTAGACCGAAAAGGAGTATGGGTAGTAGCAAAATTTAGCATTTAGAAGTTCTTTAGTGTATAAGGTCAGAGCAAGCTGAATTTGAGTATGGGCTGACAGGTAGTAAAGGCTCGGGCCGGGTTATGATATTGCAAAAAAAATAAAAATAAAACGGGCCGACGCCCTGCTTAGCGTGACAGTTGAAGCTATCAGATTCGAACACCTGCCCTAATATGGAAAGGGCAGCGTTTTTTGTGTGTACATGTTTGAACAGCTGTTCCGCCCTGGCACGCGATTCAAAATTCAGTAAAACCGATCGCCAACCAGACAAACTGTTGAAGAGCATAAGCCATTTTAGTGTTTATAGAGCGCACATTCACCATATTATATACTATTGTTTACCGCTGTCTTTAAATAATATTGCTACTCTATTCTACCGCACATCAGAGTTTTCAATACGCGGGAGCGGCCGGTCGTCGACCCTCGTTGGGTAGCTAGGGGTAGGGGAGCGAAATATAACTCTGGCACCCAGAGTAAGTTTTTTCAAGTGTATGATATTTTATATAATTACACGATCGCGCGCTTTTCAGTGCAAGTAAAGATTAAACCGAGTGCAAATATGCGAGCGTACAAGGTTTTGAAAGCCGTATTAAACGGTTTAGCGCGCGCAAACTCCGTATTACACGGTTTAGCGCGAGCATCATAGTGTCATTTGATAGAAGCGATGCGCGCGCTTGCCAGAATTGAACCATATGCATGTAATACGGGAGAAAAGGCAAAGTAAGGTTTATTTTGTTTTTCTTGAAGTTGGTCGTAAAATAAACAATTTATTACACGAAAAATTGTGTAATACGAGTGTGCATTTTTACTCGCCTTTTTGCATTTTGATTCGCACTACAGGGTCGTCAAAATACTCAAATGACTCGTAAAAATACACACCCGTATTACACAACTTTTCGTGTAATAACCTTTTTTTATCTTGATTATATCTTCCCAACTCATCAGGACTTGGAAAACAGTATTCTTATTGGGAAAGTCTTCCAACCAAACAATAAACCTTCTCATCCAACAAGAGTCCAGAAAGTACAAAGACCTCGTCATCGGTGACTTTCTCGACACTTACCGAAATCTTACCCTAAAAACCTTACTGACGTTACAATGGCCAGCCGAACACTGCTCATCTGCCGAATATATACTAAAAACAGACCAAGATTGTTACGTTAATGTGTTTTCAGTCATGAACTGGCTTCATCATTATCACATTTCAAAACTACCAAACGAACCCCCGCCATTATACATGGGGCGAATTCATTGGAAAAATACACCATCGCGTGGCAACACGAGCAAATACTACGTGACTACGCAAGAATTCAGTGGACACGTTTATCCACCTTACGCGGCTGGTGGAGGGTATGTCTTCACTGCTTCTTTAATTCCAAAACTACTCGAGGCTTCGAAAAGTACAGCGGTCTTTCCTATGGAGGATGCGTACTTTGGCTTAATGATGAAACGAGTCGGTGTTAAACCAACCAATCAGAAGCTGATCCTGCATTATGAGTTCTCGAAATGCACTCATGGGAAGAACGAAGAAGAACATTTCGAATATTGGTTTGATGACAGTGTATGCAATATTGCAGTCGTCATGGTGATACATGACGTCAAACCAAAAGAACAAATACGAATGCATATTAATGTCTTCACCATTCAAAATGTTCCCTCTATCTGTGAACATGAAAGAAACAGGGAGTCGTGGGACTATAACTGTAAGATTGTTGAATAATGCTAATTTAAAGAGATTATTATAGGTCGACCACACTCTAATCTTTTGTTTCCAATCGGTTCTTGTACTTTAGTGACAGGGTCGTGACATGGTACGTAGGATCAGGGATCACAGGCTTGGGATCGGGATCTCAAGCCATGGGATCGGGGTCACAAACGTGGGATCGGGATCAGTAGTCAAATCAACAGGATTTAGGGATCAAAATGTTCACAACTGGGATCAGGGATCAAAATAAGAGAGCTTTTGGGATCAGGTATCAAAATTTTCGACTAAAAAACGGGATCACGAGCGAAAAAACGTACCATGTCACGACCCTGTTAGTTAACACCTTTTTCTAAAAGCGTTGCACGGGTATCGGCTGAGCAGGGCATGGGTTTTAACCAGTCTTTATTAAAGTTATATACGACCGTTCAACAGTCGATGAGTTCCGAGAAATGCTTCAACTGCCACATACAATGAAAATAACGAGGCTACGCGCCTTATTACAAATAACTGAGCTTTGTGCACTTACCCTTTGCTTGATTTCTTTGCATGTGGCAAGTGAAGTATACTCGGAAATCGGCTATTGGACTCATCTTCACTCAACTTTGTTTACGAATATTGTACATAAAGGGCGATGGTCGGTCCGTTTGAAAGGTCCTCTGTACCGCACCATTTGTAAATATGGAGTACCAACCACAAATTTTGCAAAGTGGTGCTGTACAATTTCCATCGGTATAGTTACGGTTTTTTCGGTATTAGTGACGATTATGGTATAGTTACGTGGTAAAGGTATAGTGACGGTATAGTTTCGGTATAGTGATGATAATGGTATAGTTACGTAGCTACGGTTACAGTATAGTGACGTTACGGTATAGTTACAGTTTCGATATAGCTACGGTTATACCCCGAGTGGCCCGTCCTCGAGAGGGGGAAAGGAATGGGAGGTCGCTTCCCTTCCTCCTCCTCTGAATGCCAGCCACGCAGGCTATTACGGTTTCGGTATAGTGACGATTATGGTATAGTTATACGTAGTTGCGGTTGCACTATAGTTACGTTACGGTATAGCTACGGCTCCGGTATAGTGACGATGTCGTATAGTTACGTAATTACGGTTGCAATATAGTTACTATACCGTAACGTAAATATATTGTAACCGAGTCCCCATTAGGTGAGCTTTCCCTAACGTGATCGTAAGTACGTGTCCAAAGCCGTTACCACCAATACAAAATCTGCTCTTAGACAAGTGTGGATTTTCTACAAGATTAACACCCAAGTACTAGCTGTTCGGCCTAGAGAGTTGTCGGAGATTTTTTCATCGTAAATTTATCAAAAATTAAGCAAAGACAAATCCTTGTCCGATTGTTCGTCTTATACAGACTAGAGGGGAAATATCCTTTTAATAAACACATTTAGTATTCCATTTTTTACAGCACAATATCACAGTACTATGTTTTCTTTTTTCGTCGTTTTTTGTTCGCTTTGGGTCCTGGTGATGTTTTAGACGGTGTCTTGCTTGGTTGTGTGCTGTTTGGTTTCTTTAGTGCAGCTGTTAAATCAACTGCTTCTGGTTTTGGTTCAAGACTGAAAAGGAACCCAAATTTATTTAACAATCGTCAGGGACCCAGGGAACGGGCGGATTTAAGGGAGTAGGACGGGCTGGCCATTTTCTAGCAAAATTATAATAATGGCCTTAAATCCTTTAATTAAAACAATATAATATTGCAAGCTTTTTTACAACACCTCACGTTTAGAAATTCTATACCCCCACCCTTTACCCCCGCCCCTTCCTCTCCCCTCTCCGCTGACGACCTGAGTCCCCGAGGATAAAGTTTTATCATTAAGGTGCGGTTTGTTTGCTTGCTTGTTTGCTGCTCGTAGCTTGTTCGTTTGTCTATCTGTCTGTCCGTCTGTCTGCCTGCCTGTTTGTTCGTTTGTTTGTTTCTAAGTAAATTATCAGAAATGCCTTGTGCACTGTAAGGATACACCTTGTGCTCGTGTTAAGCCCGCCGCACACGTTGAGAAACTGTATGAAGACACTGCCACGCGAGGCACTTTTCTCTCCGTGTGCTCTTTTTTGTTTGATATTTTTGGCCTCGCGTACAGTCCGGTTCATATCCAGTTTTGGTAATATTTTGTAAATACTGCTTCGGCCAATCAGAGTTGAGGAAATGTGGTTACTATAACAACTGTCAACTTAAATCATTGACACCACACCACAACAACACCACACTTATGATATTCAATTTACAAATTCCATGTTTATGCAGTTATATTCAAGCATAGTATTTTCAGTTTACAATAACCTCCGGCAGTTTTGTAAAACTCTATACCTCTGTCGACTTGCCTATCCGGCAAATTAGAATACACATGAGTAAGGAATAAATGTTCTCCTGTTAATTTGAACTGTTTTGATTTTGTTGCGGCGATTTCAACGCTGCTAAGAATTAAATAAATTCAGATAACAAATAAAGGCGAAATTGGGATGGAGATAGTTAAAAACTTTTATATTTTATCACATCGAGCACTGAATAGGCTTCAAAGGGCTTTCGAGGAGAGCTACGTAACGAATAGTTTTAGCAAGTTCATTGAAATTTATAGCTAACTTTGAATTCATGACCTTTGGCCGTCAGTCTGCCACGGCAAAAAATGTACGCTGAATTTCTCTGTCAGTACAAACAAGCCTATATTGCTTCAAAGCAATGATGTTTCGGCCCGCTCAAAACCCTTTAGATTCCTTTACGAGACTTGGAGTTCTAACTTGCAAAGAAAAATGTAAACTGGAAATCAAATTTGTTCATTAATATCAGCGGGATTGCATTGTGACTCAACTAAGCGGAAAGTTTTTAAGCAATGTTGCAATGCAGCCAATGCAACAAACCTCGATAAACGGCCTTTAGTTTAGGGCTGTAAATCCTGCAAATCCGTGTGTTTTAATGACAATTTTGCCATAAAATTTCCAATGACTATTATAAATAGAGCGTAAACGCATTCATCGAGATTTCTATGATTTCCTCTCGTGCCAGATTGGCTAATTTCACACAAGTGATTAAAAGGGCGTGTATGATTGTTACAAGTTCTATTCCCGACCAATCAGAAAGGGGTGTTCCCACGGTCAAATAAACAATAGCTAACACAATCTTTGCAAAACGTTTTAGCGCTTCCTTTCATGCGATTGGATGTCGGTGACAGGCACGTCAAATATCATTTGTTGGTAGGTTTTCACCAACAATTTTTTAATAGACGTGAAAAGAATGCGACATATAATTGGATGTGTTATAAAAGTATGACAGCTAATTGACAGACGAGCCAAAAATTATGGGTTAGCAAACCAAACACAGTAACGTTTCGGCCTGAGGGCCGAAACAAAAATACAATCCATACAATAAAAAAAAGATTTATAGGGCCATAGTTAACTACGCAAAACATTATCTAATTAAGAGAAAGTTCTATTCTTCTTACCCAGGCTTCCGTAGGAACGCCTGGGTTGACATTTCGGCTTCGTTTTCCTTCAGTCACAAATCGACATTCCTCTAAAGCGCATGCGTGAAATCAAACGCGAAAAAGACGTAATTACATCGAATCACCTAGTAATTTTGAAACTGAATACTCGGATGTTGTGAGCCGTTTGTTCAAAACTAGGAGCTGCACGGTCCTGAACTAAAAGAAAACTATTTTGTTAAACTAGAGGTTTATAGAACGATGGAAAGACTACATCGAGAGAAAAATTGCACAGGCTTTTGGATATTTTTTGTCTTCGATTTTCGATGGTTTGTTGTGCTTCCTGTCACATAGTTTCTGAAATTCCACTAGTGACAAGTATTGCGTCGAAGCTTACAAATATTGGATCGATATCATTAGCTTATGGAAGAATTTAGTTCAGTGGTTAAATATTCAAGTATGTTAAGTGGAATGGAGGAATACTTTGAAGGTAGATTTACTGTATTTTTCTGTATTTTTGACGTAGCTTCTCATTCAAATTTTGATCGACTTGTGAGATCTTGTAATGTTTTTGTGAGCTTTTGCCGTCACATCTTCACTTAGACCTCTTAACAATAATATACAGTCTCAGGTTTGATATATTTCATGGAACCTTAGGCCAAGTTCAGACGTCGAACTTTTGCCGTGTCGAATCTAATAGTTGCAATTTGTAGATGAGAAGTGCGGCGTCTTAACCTATTGTATTTGACAGATTTGAGTAAGTATTAAATTGAACAATTCAGTTTGAATCAAATTTGTCAAATTCATTTGGTTCAGAAGCTGCACTTCTCATCTACAAAATGCAACTATTAGATTCGACGCGGCAAAAGTTCGACGTCTGAACTGGGCCTAAGTTAAACATTAGACTGTTAGTTAAAAAAACATCAATTGTGTAAATATTAATGATCAAAAGTTGGCCAATTAATATCATTTAATAAATATTACGTTAGTAATAAATAAATATTCGTCACAACTTTCAGCTTTGATTCAGAAACTCCTTCAAGCCGGATAAGATTTGCGTAGTTCATTTCTCCAAGTTTCGTGTGTTTACCAGTTTATAACTAGAGTATTTAACTACATTAAGCCATAAAACAGCGTACATTTTGGTTCCAAACTTATCAGGGTTTTAAGAATGCAGCTCAATTTGGAAAGCAAAACAAAAGAATTTCAATGTCCTGAGAACTGGAACCTATTGTTTTTCCCTCCAAATTGAGCTGCATTCCGACGTGTTTTTTTAATTCACAAGAAAAGCCGCTGATTATGCGCCCGCAAAATGTCCGGCATTCCAAGAAAAAGAAACAAAGCTATTTTTAGACTGGGCCTACCACAGGTAGCCCAGTAACAACTTTTTTCATCTAGTTGCTTTAGTTTTTCAATCACACAGTGGAAGAAATGATCGTTACGTGATCAAAGAGCTCCGGTTAATCTAGAAATTCTAGATTTATTTCTTAACCTCCTTCAAAGCATACGTTATGTATTCAAATTGTTGTGGGTTTTTTGTTTTGTTTTTGTTTTGTTTTGTTTTGTTTTTGTTTTGTTTTGTTTTGTTACAAACATATTCGAGAACGATTTTAAGCACAATAGCTTTGAAATTCACACAAAGGTGATGTTTAGACTGGAGTTCGAAAACTTTAATTAGTCCAAGTTCCATATATGGTGCGTTACTCTGTGTGCGGTCCAAACCGGACCAAGTTTATCCAGGCTGAAGTCCTGTTTTAAAGACACAAGCGAAATCGCCTTGCAATCTGGCAATAAAGTAAGTGTAAAGAAAACCAGGCCTACTCTGGGGTCTATATTCGTCTTAACTCGCAGCGAGTCAGAGCAAGTTTAGGCGAATTATAAGGCGAGTTAGGTCAAAATGGCCCTTCCCCATCTATGCGAGCTAAGGCGAGTTAGTGCGAGTTAAGCAAAAAATCCTCTTATGGTACAGCGATTTAGTGCGCGTTAAGGCGAGTTTAGATCCCAGAGTAGGCCTAAAACCTTGTTTTATCGATAACAATTAATACTAGCCGCGGCTTGTTTCCGTTTAAGAGGGGATTTTTTCAAGTTTGAGCAGAAACTCCTGAGATGAAAAATAGCTGTTGTACAAAACTAAAATCATTTCTGTCAGAAAGTTGAAGTTGTTTGTAAGTAGTTTTGGCCGATGAAATTTGAATCAAAGTGAGCGAAAATTTGGATCGAAAATGAGGTTTAGGCCTTCCGATTTCCTCGTTTGCTATATGTTTTCTTTATATTCAGCTTGAAAAAGCTTAATCCCAACACAACTTCAAGAAAAAGTCTTTGTACAATTCAAAAATCCGTTTTAAACAGGTATTTTATCTTGGTACATCAGTTTTTAACCGGTAGAAAAAGGATTTGAGTGATAATCCAGAACGAAAATTTTGATTAAAACTCGCACGAAGGTCTAGTTTTTGGCGCTTTTTGCCATAATTGCTCTTTATTGAATAATATCTCTTAACACTGAACGCGTGATAACAGAATGCTATGTCTTCGTATCATCAAGATAAGAGTCCATGGCCGAGTAAACAAAGCGATCGAGTTTTTCTTAACAAAACTGATTTCTAGTCAACTTCTTTCTCAGTTTAAAGCTTTTTCGAAGCGGAAACTACGCGTTTGAGTTCAGTTGGCACTGACCTGCGAAGAAGCATATGCAAATATGGCAGTTGTTGTGTTTAATGAGCTTTACAACACTTCAAACATGTTCATGTAAAATTTCATCCTGATCTCATTTTTATGACCAGATATTGTTTGAATTACATCTACATTATGTCTAAACATTCTAATATCCTTTCGGTCGGGCTTAGATTTGTAATGAATAGCTTTCTGGTTAAGACGAATCCTGTTTTACGTCGCAGTTATGGGCGAAGATGGGAAGATCCAACATTCAGGTTGAAAAAAATATTATTTCTTAAGTCGACAATCACACAGACTCATCTCTCATAACAACTAGAACTGGTTCTGAAACTAGCCTTTGCTTTAACATTAATCAAATTGCAGTATATTAAGCAAGCTCTCTCGAAATCTTGTGAACGTTATAGTGAATATATTTGAGAAAACAGAAGTATAAAGACACCCTCCAAGTTGATGCATCTTTGAGTTTTTAATCACCAATTGAAAAAGTCGGCAGTGGAATACCGGGAAGGCCATAAAAACTGGGAAAATACAGTCTGGAGAAATGAAGACATTCATCAAAGGCATTCGTTGATGCATAAACGGACAATTTGAAGGTTGTTTTCGTTAAGTATTACCAATGAACAGCTGGAAATATTGTCTGCGTATGTGCTTGAAAAGCCGAGTCAGTGGGCTTCCTGTTTTGTGCGGGACATACTAAACCAAAACAAAGACGGCATCAGCTTCGTGCAATACTTAATTATTATAATCTGCCTTACTTTACTTGGTTTCCTACCCAAACAGATTTCATAACATATTATGTGTAGAGTGCAACACACTTTGTGCTAAATGTTCTGAATTAATCAACACCGAATATTTCAAGTTTCTAATTGCTACATTCCTCGCACTCCACGCAAAAGCGTTGAAAAATATGTTTAATTATGTACGTTTCTTCTGGAGCATTGCCTAAAAAATACGCAAAACGACTTTGAATTGTTCAAATGTCCAAGAATTCAAATCTGCTTTTACTACCTGAATAATGTACATAAAAATTTGTACGATAAAGATTATAAGAGCGAACAGTAAGGTTTCACAATTTCAAAAAATTATTAAACGTTACAAGCAATGTTTACTACTAATTTTATATGGTTAAGCAAACTTTAATCCAATGCATGATAAAACTTAATTACCGTGCGCTATTGAAGATCCAATAGCATTTCGGACTTATATATAGCTGATTCAATTAACGTTGGCGCTGAAAAAAAGCCTAAAGCCTAAAGCTTTGAGAGCGGAATCATGAAAAATTTTATCACCGTGACATCATTACAATAAAAAACTCCCTTTATGCTTGCAAATTCTACAACTTGGATACATATATTCCTTAATTTCCGAGGTGGCCTACAGAAAAGTTTGTGAGTACACAAAAGATATTTGAAAGGCTTTAGCCTTTAGGCTTTTCAGCGACAACGTTAATTAAAATAGCTATATCAGGCAAGTCATATATCGTCAAATCAAGAAATATTGGATTTATTCATTTGGTCGTTCGTTCGTTCGTTCGTATAGTATTTTTAATTTCCATTCTTAAGGATTAAAATTGCAAATGGATTACGGTTCCTTTATTTTCATCTACAAATGTTTAGCCATCTTATTTCTTATCTATCTTATTGATATCTTGATGTTTGTGACAATGGGTTTCGTCGGTTGCTGGTAAAGTAAAAACTGGTGTACTTCTTACCACTAAAACTTAATGTTTGTTTTTGGTATATCAAAGTAATAAAGTGATTTAACTTATCGGTTTGAAGGATATTTGTCATTGCTTTCTAGGTAGAAGCATATGGAAGACAAGGAAGGTTTCCCATAAGACATTCACTGCTGCAGACAATATGTCAGGTGAAGCAGTGCCTTGCTGTTGCCATAGAGACCAATAATTAAATTGATCAGAAGATTGCACACATCATGCATCATGGCAGCAGCTAAAAAGGAATCAAAAGATTTTGCTCAAGCTATCAAATGCTCGGACGACGAGTAGCAGATAAAAGGTGAAGTCTTTCAAAGTCTTGGAGATACTTTTCAAGAACAGTGCAGTTTCCAACAAGCCATAGAGTGTTATGAAAAGGCTTTGGAGATTGCGAAGAAACTGCAGGACCAGAAGATGGAGGGAAAAGCTTACAGGAAATTAGGATATTCCTATTTTATTCAAGAAACTTTTCCGAAAGCAATTCATTATTATGAAAAAGCATTGGATCTTTCCATTAAGTTGGAAGATAAAACCAGCGCAACGGAAGTCTATTGTAATTTAGGGAATTCATACTTCTTGTCAGGTCAATATGAAGATGCTATCAGGTTTTCCAAGCGGTGCCTTACTGTTGCCTTAGAAACTAACAACACAAAGTATCAAAAGCATGCATACCTCAACATGGCAGTTGCTTATACGGAATTGAAGGACTTTCCTCAGGTCATCCATTGTTACGAAAAATGGTTGAAAATTGACACAAGCGACGATGACCTGCTAAAAGTTAAAGTCTTTCAGTGTCTTGGATATGCTTACCTTATCTTGGGGGATTCATACTTCTCGTTAGGTCGGTATGATGATGCCATCAAGTATTCCAAGCAATGCCTTGCTGTTGCCTTAGAAACCAACAACACAAAGTATCAAAAGACTGCACACAACACCATGGCAGCCGCCTTCAAGGAAATAAACGAGTTTCCTCAGGCCATCAACTGTTACGAAGAATGGTTAAAGATTGCTACGGAAGACGACGAGCAGAAGAAAGGGGAGGTTTTTGTCACCCTTGGATATATTTACAAAGAACTCAAGAGGCCCCAACAAGCCATAGAGTACTATACAAAGGCGTCCGAGATTGCAAAGAAACTACAAAATGAGATAATGGAGCAAGAAACGTATCTAAATTTAGGATATTGCTTCTTCATCCAAGGACATTTACAAGAAGCTAGGGATTATACTGAAAAAGGACTGGAGATTGCAAAGAAAATGGACGATAAACAGTCTAAAGTCAAAGAAGCACAAGCACATGACGTTCTGGGTGAAATCTATCAAAGACTAAGTAATCATGCTATGGCCATTCAGCAAAGTGAAAAGGCCCTCGCAATTGCTGCAAATATTGGTCACAAGGAAGTCGAGGAATCAGCGAATAGAAATCTTGGTCATGCTTATCAAAATCAAGGCGACTATCACAAAGCAATCGAATATTATCAGCGCAGTTTGAATATCTGCACAGAAATCGGTTTCAAAAGTGGAGAAGCAGATAGTTACAGTGGTATGGGTCAAGCTTACATGTCACTGGGCAACTTATACAAGGCAGTAGAGTGTCAAACTAAGGCCCTAGCAATGTGGGTTACGATTGGCAACAACGAGGGTATAGTAAGCACGCACACTGACTTGGGAAGACTCCATGACTCACTCGGCCAACACCATGATGCCATCACACACTATGAAAAAAGTCTAGAACTTACAAGGCAAATAAAAGACAGATGTGGCGAAGGAAGAGCGCTTGGAGGTTTAGGAAGTTGTTATTTTAATATCCATGAGCTTGAAAAAGCCGTTGGTTATTTTGAAGAATCTCTAGAAATCGCACTAGAAATAAAGGATACAGAAAGTGAACTAACTGCCTCCCTAAACCTTGTAAAGTGTAAGACGTTGTTGGGTCAGTATAGCGAGGCATTGGAACTGAGTGATAAGCAAATTCGTTTGTCGGAAGAGTTGGGATTGAAAGACATGCAAACCAGAGGACATTGTAACAAGGCTGAGGTCTATCTTCGGATGAATGACCACCAACAAGCAATTGCTTGCTGTGAAAAGGGATTGAAAATTGTCGAAGACACAAACAACAAAAGAGAAGAAGCAAATGTGTTGTATGGCCTTGGGCAAGCGTATTGTAAGGCCGCGTATCGGCAATTATCAATGTCTCACCAGGACAGTGCTGAAGACGAAAAAAGGCAGGATTGTTATAACAAGTCCATGCATTATTTAAAAGAATCACTACAATGCAGTGAATGGCTATTTGATCATCTCCAAGAACACGACCATTTCAAGATATCCATACTTGAGACTTTCATCCAGATATTAAATCTTCTAACCATGATGCTCTTAGAAAAGGAAAAGTACACAGAAGCACTTTTGATGTCTGAGCGTGGAAGAGCTCGAGCTTTGGATGATCTTCTGGTTTCAAAATATACGCTGAACAAAGACAGGGTGAGACGCGATTTTATATCTTATTCTGAGATAGAGAACATGGGAGCTGGCTGCTCCATTCTTTTTTATGCTCTTCAGCCAACATTCCAGTGTACTTGGCTTATAGAACCAATGGATCCACCAAGTATTTTCCTTCAGGGAATTGATGAGGCTGGACTAACTGATCTTGTAAACAGTGCATATAACACTTTAAAAGTCACAGAGGTCAGGTGCGAAGACCGATCAATCCAGACGGATGAACCCCAAGAAAAGAAAAGCATGTTTTTGCAGAAGAAATCTGGTACCCAAGAAGAAATGGGAAAACTTGTGTCGTCTTCATACGAAAAAATCAAAGATCGATGCATAGCGGACGAAGACCTGTACGACGTTGACAATCCCAACCCACTTGAAGGCCTTTATAAAGCGTTTATATCTCCACTCATACCTTTTTTGACCAACGACGAGATTGTCATCATTCCTGATGGAGCTTTATTCACTGTACCATTTGCAGCGTTACGAGATCCAAACACAGGAGAGTTTCTTTCTGAAACAAAGCGCATTCGTATCGCTCCATCGTTGACATCTTTGAAGGCACTGCAAGAATGTCCAGCAGACTTTCACAGCAAGACAGGCGCACTGATAATTGGAAATCCCAAGGTTGGCAAAGTGATGTTCCAAGGAAAGACAAGAGAAATTTCCGATCTTCCGTGTGCAGAAAGGGAGGCACAAATGATTGGTGATTTGCTTGGTGTTCAACCACTGACAGGATCACAAGCCACCAAAGAGGCCATCAAACAAAACCTCCGAGAAGGCGTGGCTGTCATTCACTTTGCAGCGCACGGAACTACAGATGGAGAAATATTCCTAACACCACCTACAACTGATGAATTGTCCAGTGAACAAGACTACATCCTGACAATGAAAGAAGTGCAGGAAAGTGGTGTTCGTCCTCAACTTGTTGTGTTGAGCTGCTGTCACAGTGGTCGGGGTGAAATCAAAGCAGAAGGAGTGGTTGGAATGAGTCGAGCTTTCCTTGCTGCAGGAGCTCGTGCTGTACTGGCATCACTGTGGGCCATTGCTGACGAAGCTACCATGGTATTTATGGAAAAGTTTTATAGTCATTTGAAAGAAGGAGAAAGAGCAAGTAAGAGCCTCCAACAAGCCATGAAAGATATGAGAGAAATACCAAGATACAGTGATGCACAGTTCTGGGCTCCATTCTTTCTGATTGGTAATGACGTTACCATTGAGATTTAGGACGAGTGATCTCGACCTTGTGTCGATGATGCCACTGACATTTTATAAAAGCGAATCTTTGCGTCCCATAAGGACTTTCGTCTCTGGTTTTAAATCGGTTATATTAAAGCCGGAGTCTATTTCAATCAGCAAATATATCACTGCATGCTTTAGTTTCGTTCATATGATCCTGACTTCGATATGTATATAGCTATTTCGTTTAACGTTGTCGCTGGAAAAAGCCTAAAGGGCTAAAGCCTTTCAAATATTTTTTGCGTACTAACAAATTTCTCTGTAGGCTATCTGAGAAATTAAGGAATATGTGTCCAAGTAGAGTTTGCAAGCATACAGTGAGTATTTTATTGTAATGATGTCACGATAAATTTTTTCATAATTCCGCTATCAAAGCATTAGGCTTTTTTCAGTGACAATGTTAATTAAATTAGCAATATGTTGATGGATAGCAAACGCTAAACATCGAGTGGTGAGTCAACTTGACTTGTTGTTTAAGAAGATGCAACTTTATGATGTAGTTCTGCAATATGCCATGTTATCGTAGCAGATGATAAGGCTGCTCAAGTTAAGGCTTACTATCGTGGAAAGTATCATTCGCTTTTGTTCTATGAACTAGACGCATGATTGCGTGAACCCAGGCACTCTCAGGCAGAGATGCTGATGAATACTGTAAGTGTTGGAATCGCTGTAAGTGTCGGGATCTCTGTGTACTTCAATGTTGATGAATGGCTTGTAATCGTTAAAGAAATGCACAACTGTGTGTTCCTGAGCTTTCAGACAGTTATATATCACATTTAGCTCAGAAATTTCAGTTATTGTATTTATCTTTTAGCTGCTAGGGAGAGATTGTCGAGATTTACATCTTTTCCTTTACAAATTTGACAAATTTTAATCAGTTAGTTTTATAATCATTGCGAACACTGAGCTGTTTGCGATAACCGCTGTGTCTTAGATGCCCGACAGTCGGACACAACCTTCAAAAGACTTTGTAAATAGTTTCAAATCGTTCGTTTAAGTAGATAATCATTTGTTGTGAATCCCGGCAAAGGTCATTATTGTTTAACATAATAATAAAAACAAAAATTCGCTTATTATCGGTAGGTTCACTCATACATTGCTTTGATTTAGCATGATTCTCGATGAAAGGCTCACTCATAAATGTTCACTCATAAATTGATAACTCGTACACTTCGCGGACATCCGACCCGTTCCGAAAAAGCTCGCCATCTTTTAGTGTGGGCCTATCACGAACGCTGTGTGCATATTCTGTATGTGCTTTGAGCGTATTATCGATAGTATTTGTCCTTGCTTTCAGTCGCTGAAGCTTCGCTTTCTCCGCCATTACCAGCTAACACACTATTGCGCTAGATAAGTTCGCGCATGCGTGTTAAGGACATGACTGCGATTTTCGACTGAACGCAAAGCTGGATTTTTCAGCCCAGGCCCCCTACGGGGAGTGCCTGGGTAATAACAAGTCTTGGCCCCTTCACTTTTGGGCTGGCCCCCGAACGAAACCATCACTGTCTTGTGCAAAAACTCAAATCCTTTCAGAAAATTATGGCAAACATTTCTTTAAAAGCGCGTAAGATAGTAAAACGTTCGAAATAGTGTATAGTGACAACAATATTTTCATTGCTGAAAGACCCGTAACTTGAACTTGAGCTCGTTAATATGACGTCTTCGAAGCTTTGTCTGTCATTGAAAAGACACCACGGGATACCTGCATAATAATAGGCTTTACAGCTTGAAAAGTGCTGTGGATATGCATTGCCATTTCAAAGAAATAAGTGAAATTATAGAGACAGCTTGATATTATTTACACACACCACACGTCATATCATCAAAACTGGATATGAACCGGACTGGCGTGGCCAAAGATGCAATGTCTGCGGAGAGAAATCGTCTGAGGTAAGTGCCTCGCGTGGCAGTTTCCTCACGCAGTTTCTCAACGTGTGCGGCGGGCTTTAAGTGCGCACAGTTGTCCCCAACTCGAATAAAACAAGCTTGCATTACCTCTTGGACAACACCAAATACACATAAACAAATTCAAAAGACACTCATTTACCTTGTCTTTATACCAGAAAGTTTATCGGCAGTCAGTACAACAACGTCTTCTTCTTCGCTGCCGTCATCGATAGGAATGGGTGAGGGTACTTATTAAAGATAAAGAAAAAACATCGTTAATTTGAAATATGGGAGGACAGGAGAAGGATCGAAATGAGAGGAGAAAAAGACCAGGAATCACGAAATGTGAGGAAAGGTCTGACATGAACAACATTACTGTGCAATGATGGTATACCAAATATGTAAATATGTAAAAACAATGTGTTTTATGGCGTGCGATCTGATTGGTTGAGAACTGTGATTTATTAAAGCACACCTGCACGAATGGCGTATCAAAATATTACGAGCACTCTGATTGGTTGAGAACTGTGTGTTATTAAAGTGCAACTGCACGGATGCCGTATCACAATATTACGAGCGCTCTGATTGGTTGATATGCCGATGTCACTTATGTGAATGGATCTCTAGAATGTCACTTATTGTCAGTACTACTTATTGATGCGTAACACAGAATAGAGCCTTACTTCTTGTATTTTGCTTTTCAGACTGAGAATCCTCTAAAGTTTTTTGTTCCATTTCTTCATCGGATTCAATTTGAATAGTCTCTTTTTCCAGTTCTTCCCAGGTATTATGTCCTCCATGACCAATCTGTGCAGTGCCAGGACCCTACACAAACAATACTTATTCAGATCAACCACAGGAAGACTATAAACAAACACACAGCAAAGACACCAGCAAAAGAGTTAATGGTGATACTTACTTTGAGATCTGCGTGCCAGGCACTATTTAATGTGTAAATTATTTAAGGAAAATACAAATGGGACTGAAATTATGTGTGCACAAAAATGTGGCTATTTTGGTGACAAGGTATGATGATGATGATGGTGGTGGTGATGGTGGCAGTGTAGTGGTGGTGATAATTACAAATATATTGATGATGTAGTTACAATCACGTGAATTATTTCATAATTCTACAATAATGTTGTTTCTGTTGACACAAGTTACATGTAGCTTGCATAGCAAACATTTCTGTGAGGGAGAACGTTGGTTTGGGATACCTGTGTTAGTTCAAACACAGGTATCCCAAACTAACTTCCACCTTAAAGAATCATTTGCTACACTAACAGTAATGCTTCATAAATTTTCAAAAAGGATACCCTTTTTCTGGAGGCGAAGGAACATTATTATTGCTAAGTTCTGAAACAAAATGAACAGGGTTTTTGAATCAATGTTCTTCCTTAGTTCTATGCACATCCATTTCAACCAAATAACAGATGACATGATCTTTCTTACCAGAGCCAGTCTTGATAGCTTCTGTAATATCCATTTCTGTTGTTTCAGCAACTGTTGTTGTTATCTTCTTTGCAGACTCAAAAACTCCAACCTTTCCGGTTACTCTGAAAAAGTTTGAATTGTTTTAGGAACGAGTGATGGGTGTCATACACATAGGACATGTAGAACCAGGGATGGTGAAGCACTTTTGATGGTGAAGCACTTTTGAAAGTGTGACTAAGTTCTTGATAATGTAAAAATTTTGTTTTGTTTGTTAAATGCCAGAATGCTTTGTGAAATTGTTTTTCTTTTTTTAAATGAAGTGGCAAAATACAGCAGCAAATATCACTAAAGAAATGACACATACCTTTGCCTTTCATCTTCTGCTAAAGCGTCTTTAATGACCTCAATGATTTCTGTGACTTTGACTACAGCAATCTTTGAACAACGAACAATCTGCAACATCAATAAATAAATACTTCAGATGACTTCATGCATAAATAGAAAACAAAGAGAACACCAGAATTATGGTTCAAAGACAAGTTCCAAAGCTAAGGGCCATTTTTGAAAATCTACAGCCATAAAAAATTGATATATATATATTTACCTATTGTCTAAATTTTACAAATTATAACTGTAGTGTCCCATTGGTCTCATTCTGATTTTTAACACAAAAATACTTTGAAATTCACCTTTTAGAATTGTTAACACAAAGATTTCTTCCAAAGAGGAAATGATCTAAGTTTGGTGCATAATCTTACCTTTTTTACACATCACCTACAAGTTTTTAGTGCAAATCTAAATGCCTATCCTTATCCCTTCACATGTAAATTTATCCATAACTTCTGATGATTCAATGGTTTTACCTCTCACCATTGGTTACTAAATCCATAACTAAACCTTACATTACAAACAGAAATAAAACCACAGCCGGCTATTATACTTTGTCAACCACCTACTTCAAATCTTATTGAAACCCCTGTAATTAAAGCCTTGTATGATACCTGATCAATCTCAAGAGAAACACCTCCACCCATGACGGCACCACATATCTCCCTGTGTATATTCATCGCCATCATCATGTGACCATCCATTACAGCTTCTTCTTTGTCAGTTGGGTCGACTAACAGCAACTCTCTAGGAAAACACATTGACAAAATGAAAACTAAAACTACCACCCCAACTTGGGTAAGGGTGTGCTGCCAGGACCTAAAAACCCTGACCCTATCCCAGACCTAAAATTTCAATTTTTCATACCCTACCCCAGACTAAACCTAAGAATTGTACACCCTATCCCAGACTAAACCCCAACATGTATACCCTATCCCATTCTTCATTATTCTATGATTGAAACCAATATTTACTAACTTTTGAATGGAATTTACATTGTTTCTGTGTCGACAGAAAGCATTAGCTTATTCCAGACTACAACCAACCAAAACCTACCCCTATCCCAGACTAAAACGACCAAATTGTAACCCTATCCCAGACAAAAACCATATCCTATCCCAGACAAAATGTCAAAAAAGGATACCCTACCCCAGACCTAAAAGCCGAAAAACCATACCAAGATCAGAGATGAATACCACTGTGAAGTCTTAGACAAACTCTTAAATACTCCAATCACAACACAATACATTATGGTTTATTAAGGCTAGTGGGGGTACAAAAAATTGTGTCTCTCTTATGCAGACAGACTAAACAGTCAAGAACTTTTTCCAGATGTGATGCAGGCTACAGTATGTAAGAACTGATGATACAGACACTATTGCCCTATCTAACTACCTACCCATCATCAAAGAATGCAAAGGTAACACACACAGGCATATGCAGGACACTCAATGGAATAGGATCTCTATCTTGGTCTGAATGCTAAATGTATTAGAAAGGAAAGTAAGACTAAATACACGTCTATGAATTTATTCCCTGCATGTACAATATGTCACATTCCTTGGAAGATAAAATAAATTTGGGGTAGCAAGATCACCATTCCTTGTAGCACAAATACTAGCTGAATTGTGAAGGGCGCAGCTCAACGTGATAAAGTCAAAGGTATACAAGGGTGCTTTCATTTCAAAGACAGTTATACAGTTACACACACACACACGTAGCAGCCACAATCCAACCCAAGTCTGATCACAAGAGCACAGCTTAGATTGAAACAAGTTTGTTTTTGCAGAGGGAGGGAAAAGTGGAGTACCCAGAGTAAAAAAAAAAGCAAGGAAAAGAACAAACAATAAACTCAAGCCACGTGATGCCTCATCAAGGAATCAAACTCAGGACCACAGAGGTGACAGACTGGCACTCTCACCACTCAGCCATCCTTGCTTTCCATATATGACAAGACTTAATGCAATTTATTTATCATGTGCATATGAGAAAAGACAAGCATTACTAGTAGCACATTACTGAATCTGCAAATAAAGCATATAAGTCCATGATGTGTTTCAGTGTTTTGATTGTATTGAACATCAACATTGACTGATGAAAATGCTGAGGCACACATAGTGCAACATAGAATGGCACATCACCAACTTTTCCACAGCTGTTATAATCCAAAATCTGATCTATGCATAAGTTCCTACCACTGTTACTTCCTCTCCAATAACTGATACATCTGGTCGCCTGGAAAGAAATACACCAGCATTTAACTACTGACAATATTTACAGAAACTAAATGTATTGTAACCAAAAAGAATTATAAAAAACAACAATATAGCTACCTAAAATGTGCCAAAGCTGTAATAGCAGCAATACTTGCACAGTCAAGAATATTACCACCATGGTCAAAAACTTGGACGTCAACACGCACAGACCACACCTACAAAGATACAGCCATCTACTTAGAGACCTGGAAAATTTCATGGGTTACCTGTGCTTTTGTTGGCTACAGGAAGCCCATGCACACCAAGAAATGATAAATCCATATTAACTGTACATGAGAGAAAGCTATTAATAATTTACCTTCTCTCCAGCTACGATACACAAAGATTCCATATCTACAGCTCTAGATTCCACAAAAAATCTTTCCATGAATCTATTTAGTTCAACACCATATTCTGTCATCCTATTTTTAAAATGGCATCAAATGAAAATGAAATGAGTGAAATTTGAGAAATGAATGGGAATTGTATTTCCCAGTGAGATAAAAGAGTAATGAGAAGGGCAAATTATATTAGAAAACAGAAACCAAATTTCCATTCTTCTTGGTAAACATTGTAAAAATATCATACTTTTCAAATATTATTGTAAAGCTATTTTATATTATTGAAATTACCTTCCTGTCTCGAAAGCAGGTGATGCCATAGGAGATAATTCAATATTGATATGTATTTGACCCTCTGTTGGTCTATTCTGTTTAGGTTTTGTAATCTCACATGAAACTTGAGCTAAAACTCTAAAATACCATAATGAATTGAAGTCAGCTTAGGAGTATACTCATTTACAATTAATGTAAATTCTACTTAGCATACACCTCTATTAAGCAGATACCATCAAGATCCCAAAGATATCCCCTTAATATAGGTACTACTGTAATTGTGTAAACTACATTTTTCATTGTACTGTACAGCCTGGTTCACATCTGGTTGCTAGGACGGCTAGATCGCTATGATCACTGAAATGTTGTCTTCAGCAATCATAGTGATCATATGTGAACCACACTCCATCATTGTTGAGGTAGAACAAAATATATCTCAGCAATCTATCTCAGTGATTGCTACGATCATTGGTACAACAGTACAATGGTATGATGGTTGGTTTGAAAGATGGTACAATTACAACTGCTGAACACAGCATCTCTATGTGATCACATTTGACTCTAGCAATTCCACAATCCATTGTCATCTATGCTAATTCTAGTTGTTTGATATATTTTCCATGCAATAACTTAACAGCAGAATCCCAATTTCTCGAAACTCTAAGGGAAATGAAAATTCCTTTGAGAAATCGTGAAGTTTGAAAAATCAGGGGTAAAACTTATACAGTGAAACCAATCCAAGTGGAAAAAACAATTGTATCGAGTTATGGGGAAGTTCAAGAAATTGAGGGTGAAAGAAATCAGGATCCTACTGTAATGACCATACTGTACACTTTATATAGGTATATAATTCTCCATTTATATGAATTCTTTCAGTTTCAGTTTATTAGTAGCAATTCTAGTAAAAATTAACTAATCCAGGCACAGATCTTCATTGCCTTGTGTAAATATAATAACAAGATGATCAAATAATTATAATTTTGTGTTTTTTTTGTAATCATTTACTGACCTTGTCCTTCCAAGTTCTACTTCACAATGACCTCTCTCTACACCAAATGCTAATTTTATTTTTCTATAGTCATAAGTCTCTCTGCCATCAAGACGCTATAAAGAACACCAACAACATTTAGAGGGCCACAAGTTTATTAGCCTTTGGCTATTTAGTGCTACCCTCATGAAATAAAGGATTTATTATTATTATTACCAATAAATAAGTATTAATGCCTTCATCTCATGTATACTTTACACAATGTGAATCCAACTACGGATGGGCTTCCTGTGGTCACAAATATTTACATGAAATCTCAAACTCGTAAATAACTTTTTACACAACAAACTTCAATATCTATTGATGTCCTTATTAATATATATTAAATTGGTACAGATTCCTTGAAATTCGTACTATAATAAGTCAAACAAGGACGCTGAATTAGATGTCTGACAGAGGTGATTAGAATGGCGCCAAAATACAAAAATAATCACACTGATACGATAACAATCTCGTCAATGTCCTTGTCAAGGTAAGATAAAAGAAAATGAAATAATCTCTTCTTACTTTTCTAGATCGTATGCATTGCAGAATGAAATCTTTTTCACAGTTTGCCAAAGTCACGTTGCTTGCCTTCATTTTCTTATCAACGGTGGAAGTGGACTGGGAAGGAGTCGACCCAGTTCCCTCGCTGGGGTGAACCCTTGGAAAGGAAAAGTTGACAGGGAGAAGAAAAATTCAAATGAAATTCTACAAAAAGGGGAAATGCGAAGAAGGTTTCTCTTGTGTGGGGTGGCTCTATATGCACGTCTAGTTTGTGGCAACATATCAAGAAGTCAGCACAATTTCAATGTTTCTTTTAAATGTCTGCAAAACTTTATTCCACGTGCATACCAATTAAGATCTCGGCATCTGACATCGAGCACAGTCAGTTCTGATGGCAGTAATTTAACAACTGAAAGATTCAGTGACAAATTAAGTAATGCTATAAAGCGAACAGACGTCAAGGAAGTGCTGGAGCTATTTAGGATAGCCAAAATAGAGGGAAATACTCCATCAGCCAAGTTGTATAGTCAAGCAATACATTTGTTATTTTCAAACAGTGAGCACAAACAATTGGATAATCTTTATAGAGAAATGTGTGATTATGGTTATCACATAGGAGAGGGTGTCAGGATGACTGTAATAAGGTCATATGTCTCTAGGAGAATGTGGAATGAAGCAGTGGGTCTTCTGAATGACATGGAAACAGAAGGCCTCATGAGACATACAAGAACATTCCATCCAGTTATAAAGGGTCTTGCAGAGGTTGGTCATGCATATGAAGCATTTGAATTTTTTGATAGAAAGCTAAAGATATCACATTGCATTGCTAGTGGACATGAGAATATCATTCAAGACACTGAAATGTTTGTTGCAATGATAAAATCATGTATGGTTGACAGCTCATCAAAGACACATCCCATTGGAGTAGAGCCTTTTGAGGATTTTGGACAACTTTCACCCAGTACCTCAAGAATTTCTTTTCTAAATGAAAATTACAAGATACCCCATGAGACAAATTACAGTCATTCACTAGTTTTTAGACTTTTTGAATTATTTTATCAATTTGGACTTAAATTCCCACCAGATATTCTTGAAGCCTTAAAAGAGTGGTCGACATTTGATGAAAGCCATTTATGGAAATGGAGAGTCTGCAACATAAGTAAAATTGGCAAATGTAGCTCATGTGGGGTTAGTCTTTGTGAGGATCTATCAGATGACTACTTCAAAGACTTGGAGAAAGAACTTTTTGATTTACTTTCTGGTCAAAGTGGTAAACTGAAGCTAACCCATGAAGAAATACAAGAAATTAAGTATGTGCATGACCTTTGCAGGGAAAAGGGACCTTTTGATGTGATAATTGATGCTCAAAACATTGGTCTTGAGGGAAGGAGAAAAGGAATATCTTCCTCACATTCAACTGACAATTATCAAAAAAAGTTAGTTACAGTGGTACAACATTTTTCAAAAAAGAAGAAAAATCTTTTTCTTCCTTTGCATGGTAAAGCCATAAGAAATGATATTACTAAAGAAGTGCTAATGTTCTTGAGAAATCACTGTCATGTACATGTCTTAGAAACACCTATTAATGAAGATTTCCTGTTATTATATGCTGCAGCACTAAGTGGAATGGATTGTAATAAGACATGCATTGTTAGCAATGATAACTGGAGAGATCACTGTTCTTTGCTGTCACTAAAAAATCACTGGAAGTTACTCAAATGGGCTCGACTCAATCACATCTCATTTACACTAAACCACAAAAACAGGTTAAAATTCCACAAAAATTCATTTGATCCTGTAATTCACAGATCAGACAGTGGTTGGCATTTTCCTTTGAGTGATGGTAGATGGCAGTGTGTTAAATTACAGAAGAAATAAATTATGAATTCACAAAGGCAGTTATAAATACATGATCAAGAAAATTCTATTTCTTATGACATACCGTTTGCATAATTATGCACTCTACCAGACAAAAGTGGGTGATAAGCTATTGTGAAGCCAACGAAGGTGTTGAAAACGGAGGTGGATTTTTGGTAGCCTATCGACCAAATACCAGTGGAGATTTAGTCTGATGGGATGTATAATTACACAAATTGTGGTTGAGGGTTGTTGGGGGGGGGGGGGGGGGGGGCGGTGTACGGGGTACATTATTTGGGGAAGCTTGATAGGACTTATAAGATTGTTGCAAGTCTACATTGGGGTTATTTAAATTACCCCTATTATCAATTGGGGAGTCATTAAATTTTGCATGAAGCACCTACTATAATGTGTTTTGAACCTGACTATTTTTCAATTTCCAGATCCATTGCATCTTTTTAAATCACATTCACGGTATATTGTATACAGGTAAGAATAAACACCAGATGTACATTGTACTATGTATATTATGTACATAATTCCATTTGCAAAATTTTCGAACGTTTGTATAAAACTGACTTGATCAAATGTTCTAGAATTAGGAAGTGCGAAAAATTGCGTGAGAATGTTCAATTATTTTATGTTCATTCAATCAGCCAAGTCCACGAGTGCACTGTTTCAGCTATCGCTCTTGTTGTTTTCTTTGATCACACAAAAATTGAATTCCAATCAACTGTAGAATTCTCCAGAGTTTTCTAATTATTCTAGGCAGTCTAACGTTTCCCCTTGTTCATAGATTCTTTTAAACTTTCTGTCCATTCTTTGATTTTCGATTCTACATTTGGTATGTCCGCATAGTTCTGTTGAATGTATATCCCTGAAATTGTACCAACAAGTAGACCTGCTATCAATTTCTTGTTTAAATGCGAAAAAACAACTCCAGCTACGAATCCTTTCAACATTGGTAAGTCCAAAGGGTTTTTCTTCTTCTTCGAGCTGTCTTCCGCCATGATGAAATTTGTTCTAGTCCCAGTCTCTTCGCGCAATGTTTAATTCAGATTCTTTTCCGTCTGGGTTTCCTGTGCTTTCACCTTGTCCTGCTCAACCCTTTTCACAGTTTTCAAGCTGGACAGAAATATATATGAAAGGGATACATGCTTGAAGTATAAGAAAGGGGTACCTTTTCACACTGGACGCATACTAACGGTTGAAATATCGTGAAATGTTTTATAAAACTTTGAGTAAAGATTTCGCGAGTTGACTACTGTATCTGACTGAGCGCGCCTTGGGAAGAGTATCGTGCTTTGGGAGGTATATAGATTAACAGTGGTATCTTTTCTTTGAAAGATAGAACATAAAGGGTAAGCATTTCGTCCTCGACCTTAGGGAGGAGTCTCCCAATGTACTGACACTGGTTGAGTATCACCACTCCCTCCCACCCCCTTTCCCCAGGAACGACTCATGCTTCAACTTCATTCACCCTTAGGCAAGAGAGCTAGTGCAGACTAGGATGCAGTTTATGACCTCGAAATTTGTGGTCACCTCCAGATTTGTAGTCGCCCTGGGATTTTGCCGACCCTGAGCCTGTGTATAAAACTCGATATTATCGTGTACCAAAACATTCGCAATTCCTGCTGATGAACGTGCCGTGTCATAATAAAGTGTAACTTCGTCTGATTTAAATGTCCTCTCTAAAATTTGTAGTTGGAAAATATTTCCACAAAATATTTTCCAATATCCCCATAAAAATAAGAACTTACCCTTGCCATTATTCAAAACAGTACAAATAAGTTCCCTTATTGCCTCGCAGACAATCCCTATATCTGTCAAATTTCTAAATTCAATTACTTATTAAAAAGCTTATAATTACTGAAAAAAATGAAAACGCACGGGAGTAGGGTAAGACGAAAATTAAACTGCATCCGGTTACTAAAAATAGCCCAACCGGGAATTATCATGGCGCGCGCGGTATTAAGAATTTCCCTCTCTTATTTATGCTCTCTTGCTTTTATATATTACATGAGTTCTGATGAACTAAATTCTACGTCCACACATTCTGATACGGTTGAAAACCCATCTTTTTTCTCCATTTTCTCACTTAGACAAAAAGCGCCGTTTCAGCCACGGGTGTGGATGGCGGGTCTGAACCCTAACAAAAAGGATGCGTTATTAAAAACCCCGGATGAGTGTGGACGTACGTAGCCCATTTAGGGACCAGTCATTATTTACAGGGAGGGGGGAGCTGGTGGAAATATGGGGGGGCATCATTTTTCATGCACACACTGCATCATTGTAATAAGAGAATGTATGTGGAAAGGGGGGTGGGGCCATCAAAAATTGTGCATCACATTTCTCATTTCCACCAGCCCCCCACCCCCTGTAAATAATGACCGGTCCCTTAGTATTGAATTTGAAATCGAGGTTGCATTGTTGGTTAATTTACTGAACGATGTTGAACTTCTCCGCGTAGTTACAATCAATAGCAGTATTTTTAGCAGTTCGCAAGAACGGATTGATGTAAAGTTGGCTGAGAACCACTTGGGTTACTAGCTCATTAAAAGTATGCCCGTATAATTATGCCCAACATGTAACTCAAGCAGAAACCTTACAAGACCAGTGACCTGTTGTTTTTAAATTTACGTACATTTTAATCATTTTTGTTATTACTCGTGCCCAGGCCTTTAGGCCGGGAACGAGTTATAAACTGCAAATGTTTTTTTTCCTCTGGTCGTCTCGAGAATGCAGCATTCTTGCGCAATCGGTCACGTGCTACTCCCTGATTGGTTAAGAACGTAAAAGACAATGCCCCTCATTCATCACCTCCGTAGTGAACGCCAGCGAGGAACTTTAGGAATGCAACATGGCCGACTACAAAGAAAATAGCTTTCAGAGACAGGCTTTTCCTGCAGTGGCACAATGTAATTTGGAGCTTTTAACTCGAGAAATACCTATATACTTATAAGAGCTTCAGAATGGGCTGTTATTTTGAGCTTCATCTCCAATAGTTTGACCAAATATCGAACTCTAAATGGAGTACTTGAAAGAGAACCCTCGCGATAAACATGGATAAAGAGTATTTCCTATGAGCTGTGAATCTACGAATTTCTCATCCTACATGTTGCTAAACGAACATACGTAGAAGCAAGTCAATTGTATTCCTCATTCAAGCATTCAAGAGATCTTGAGAGGTTTTTGTACTGAATTTAATACGGAATTCTAGAGCAGACCATTGCATGGAACGGATAGGTTCCATTGACCTTGTTGGTCACGTAACGTCTTTTATTATTTAAAACATCCGAAACATGAACGAAAAAATTCACGATTTGTTATTGTGTCAAAAACGCCGTTGTAGAAGTCTTTACAGCAAACAATTGAGATACATAGTGAAATAAAAAGTTGAATAAACTGGTATATTCGCTGGTAAATTTTGCATGTCGACTAATAGCTGCTGACAGACAAATTGACTAATCAAGATATTTTTTTGTTTCGGCCCTCAGGCCGAAACGTTACTGTGTTTGGTTTGCTAACCCATAATTTTTGGCTCGTCTGTCAATTAGCTGTCATACTTTTATAACACATCCAATTATATGTCGCATTCTTTTCACGTCTATTAAAAAATTGTTGGTGAAAACCTACCAACAAATGATATTTGACGTGCCTGTCACCGACATCCAATCGCATGAAAGGAAGCGCTAAAACGTTTTGCAAAGATTGTGTTATCTATTGTTTATTTGACCGCGGGAACACCCCTTTCTGATTGGTCGGGAATAGAACTTGTAACAATCATACACGCCCTTTTCATCACTTGTGTGAAATTAGCCAATCTGGCACGAGAGGAAATCATAGAAATCTCGATGAATGAGTTTACGCTCTATTTATAATAGTCATTGGAAGTTTTATGGCAAAATAGGCCATTTGCACGATGGCGTCATTTTACTACAACTACCAGAATGCTCTACGAATTTTCTTTCTTATTCAGATTTTTATTCCCTTTTGAGAATAGTCGAACAATTGACACTAATTATTTTACAAAAGAAAGTGGGCAAAGCATTCTGGTAGTTGTAGTATATGACGCCATCATGCAAATGGCCTATTGTCATTAAAACACACGGATTTGCAGGATTTACAGCCCTAAACTAAAGGCTGTTTATCGAGGTTTGTTGCATTGCTGCATTGCTTAAAAACTTTCCGCTTAGTTGAGTCACAATGAATCCCGCTGATATTAATGAACAAATTTGATTTTCAGTTTACATTTTTCTTTGCAAGTTAGAACTCCAAGTCTCGTAAAGAAATCTAAAGGGTTTTGAGCGGGCCGAAACATCATTGCTTTGAAGCAATATAGGCTTGTTTAGTTTAAGTTAGCCGATTCGAAAAGGGTCTTTATGTTACGGTTAACTATTTCCCGGAATGGTGAAGAATGGGTGAAACGGCTCGGGAAAGAGTACGAACGGGACCGGTCACTGAAGCCTCTCCTAAAAGGGCTTCCGGGGCACGAGTGAACGCACGTGTGCGTCTAGTTGTAATTTAAATGGCCCGCTGTAATTGGTTTATAAGCTGTAGCGGCGTTCCTGCCTTTGGCAAAGTAAATAAAATAAAATAAAAATAAAATATGTACTTGTTGTCCTTTCCTTTCCTTTCCTTTCCTTTCCTTTCCTTTCCTTTCCTTTCCTTTCCTTTCCTTTCCTTTCCTTTCCTTTCCTTTCCTTTCCTTTCCTTTACTTCACTTTAATAATTTTACACACACAAAAAATAAATAAATAATACATGCTGCTGAGAAACATACTGACAACAGGAATGACTTTCCATAATAACATAGGCCAACAGAGAAATAAAAGAATAAATAGATAATTAAAGTAAATTAAAAATGTCAATATAGACATGAAACTACGTACAAATTAAGATAAAATATGATGAATTATGATAATGTCAATATACATATGAATATGAATACGTTCTATTCAAAACGAACCAGTTCCATGATAGGGCCTTACATGATTACCACTTAGAGTTTTTATAAGGACAAAACACAAACACAAATTCCAAAACACAAACACAAATTCCAAAACACAAACACAAATTCCAAAACACAAACACAAATTCCAAAACACAACTGAAACACAAATTGTATATCCAGCTACGCTACTCGAACTACCATGTGCTGTACGCAGCGGTATCATTCGCATAAAGAAACAAACTTGACCGCAGACCATGCATTACCATTAGCTGATTATATATGATGATGTTTTTTGACGTCACGGGAAAATCGCTGAAAAACTCGAGCTTGGCACGAATAGTAAGCTACTCGCTTCGCTCGCAGCAATTACGAACCTTCTTGACCTGGAATCTCTTATGCAATGCCACGACCAAGAATGCATTGCGCCATATCAGACCAGCGGGCGGAATAAAGGATTGTGGGATTGCAACCTCTTAACCAATGAAATAGGTGCTTCTAAAGAGGTTCACGCACATATTTGTGTTTGTGTTTTGGAATTTGTGTTTGTGTTTTGGAATTTGTGTTTATGTTTTGGAATTTGTGTTTGTGTTTTGGAATTTGTGTTTATGTTTTGGAATTTATGTTTGTGTTTTGGAATTTGTGTTTGTGTTTTGGCCTTATGAGGCACCGTATTCGTTAGCATAAACATAATAGCATGATGAAAGAGCACGTAGCACTGGGATAGAATGAAGTTGAAGCTTGAATACTAAATGAAGATGCAGTTCTAGAGGAGAAATCCCACCGAGGAGACTTTTCGAGCGGTGACCCTACGGTCTTTTGCCCTAACAAAGCACAGAAAATACTCTCTGACATCGGCCTCAGGTGGGATTCTTGACTTAATTTATTTTTCCTTCCCTCCCTCTGTCATTCAATTTGCTCGAACAATTTAATTTTATTTCTGAAAAACCCTAAGGGAGCAATAATAAAGTTGTATTGTACAGTTGAACTATTACTAAACAATACTGAATATGGGAGGGGGATGAAAGATAATATTTTAAAACTATCATTTTTGTTCCCAATAAACGTCAGGATGACAAGCTAAATTGCATCTGTTGTAGATCAAATCTTTCTCGTGATTTATCGACTATTTTCAGTCTTGTTCACAACGGATCGATGATGTTCATGGACTACTCGACCTACAAATAATCAAAAAGTTATCAAAAAATTATGAAAAAGACTAAAAATATGAAAAATGAAATTCCTTTAGTCGAGACTCACGACATCTTGCGCATGCGCAGTCATTTTCCCGTAGTGTCGCTTTGTTAACGCGCCAGCTGTGAGTGGGGAAACAATCGACACTTGTTGAAAACTGAGCCTACTTGGTTCTTTATTGGGTTTCCTGTGGCATCAGACACCTCCTTCTCAGTCTCTAAAATACACACAAAATGTTCTACGAAATCACTCTAAATCGTGAAACTTCTCAAACCTCTGGCACCCAGGGTATGCAAGAGGAGGCTGATATATCGACCTTAATAGTACTCAACTGACCTTTATTTGCAGCCATACAACTCCATCCTCAGTGAGGGATGCTTTCTCCAAGTCTGGGGATACAACTTGATGTACCTGGCATAAATAATTGGTTCAAGCTTGTGCTTAACAACGGTGTCGATGTCACTGTTTCCTTGGAAAGTCTTGCCTGACTGGTAGTCTGTGAAGCTTGACCCATCGTCACTGTACTTCAGGGTATAACTTGTTACCCATTCGGTCTCATACTTGCTCCCTTGCGTGGCAACTCCAGTCACGTTCGTCGTTTTGCCCAAATCCACTTGAATCCATTCTCCTACTGACTTTGTTTTAGCTGCCCATGCAGCAGGCACTCCCACTAGCTGAAGATTAAGTCTTGCCTTTGATGCTACGTACCCAGCACTGTAAATTGAAGAGGCCGTGATGCTTGAATCAGGAATTTCTCTACTTTCCATACCAAGAGGCTTCTCTTTACAGGCTGGGTCTATTGAAAGAATACACGTGTATCAGCTAAGTCTAGATGCAACTCACAATCTTGAACAATACCCCAAGAACTTTTTCGGCAAGTCAGTAGATCTGCTTCAAGTCATCACTGTATGTATGTGTACGCCGCCCATCTCCTCTCCCTCCCATCCAATCATGCCACACAAGGTCGATTTACATGCATGGATTCGCAAGCAGTAGAAAAACATGGTCCCTCGTAATTAATGGGACACTGTGTTAAGGTTCAATGACAGGACAGTGGACAAGGACAGTGTTAAGAGTCAATATATTGTATACAAGCCCTTTTAGGTTGAAAGAACAAAGTATGTTGAATCACCATATTTGGTGTCCAGAAATTTGTTGTAGACCATTGTAATACCCTGTACTTTGGGAGAGGGCGCATTCTGATTAACGGATAAACTATCGAAAGGCGCGCGTGGCTACCAACCGTTTCTCCTCCGAGAATCAAATTTCATTTTTGCACGCACGATAACGTCAACTTCCTGTTACTAAGAATATAACCTTAAGCGCCAAGCACATCGCGCACACATCAATACCAGTTTCGCTGTCTTAGTATTGTGGTCTCTTGTTGTAACTTGAGGTTTTGTCACATGTTTTGTGCAGCAGTAACAAAAACGGATCGCTTAAGCTTACAGATTTTGATGTACCATTGCTAATGAGTAACAATATGAAAACACCAGCTTTGTAGTTTTTACTTCGCAAGCACAACACGAACAGTATGGAGTACAACGTCGTCATGGCGGAGGAGGGTTAGGGTGGTTGTTTGTTCGTTGATTCGTTTGTTTGTTTGTTTGTTTGTTTGTTTGTTTGTTTGTTTGTTTGTTTGTTTGTTTGTTTGTTTGTTTGTTTGTTTGTTTGTTTGTTTGTTTGTTTGTTTGTTTGTTTGTTTGTTTGTTTGTTTGTTTGTTTGTTTGTTTGTTTGTGTTTACGATCACCGACTTGTGGGGACCTTCGTATAGTTCAACACCATACTTGTGGGGACCTACCGACTTGTGGGGACCCGACTTGGGTCCCCACAACTTTTTTTCTCTAAAAACGTTGGAAATGGCCAGAAATGCTGTTTTCTACCAAAATCTGTTCAGGTCCCCACAAGTCATTTTGTGTTTGTTGTAGAGACTTAGGTCCCCACAAGTCATGTTTTTCGTGTTTGTTAAAAAAGTTTTCGAAATTCGTAACCACCCATTTCTGAATGTTCCTTATGTTCAGCTGATATAGAAAAATTAACTAATATCTCTTCTAAGCCCTTTTTTAAGAAAATAAACGCAACTTTATGGAACAAACACAACAAACACGTTTTGGTGACTTGTGGGGACTTGCCATTTTCATGTGCGTAAACGGCTTTTTTGGCCCTATTCAATTCGGTCTCCACAACTTTTTTTCTCTAAAAACGATTGAAATGGCCAGAAATGCTGTTTTCTACCAAAATCTCTTCAGGTCCCCACAAGTCATTTTGTGTTTGTTGTAGAGACTTAGGTCCCCACAAGTCATGTTTTTCGTGTTTGTTAAAAAAGTTTACGAAATTCGTAACCACCCATTTTAGAATGTTTCTTATGATCGGCCGATGGACTTTTTACATTACTAATTAAGCTTTCCGTTCGTATTGCTCTATATGGCTCTGCATAAACAAGGTATAACACTATGTTTTTGTTAAATTGTGTTCTAGGTGGCTAAACTTGCTAACGTTAGTATAGCTTGTAGTCAGCAGTGTTGCTAAATTGAAAGGCAATTTTATTTTTTATAAATGCATTTAGATTATATTAGAACGAGGGCCACAAGTTAACTAGTGTTGTACATTACAATTCACGTACAAATCTTAACTAAAACGTTTAAATTGCTTAAATTTATGATAGTAGAGAGTGGTATAATTACTTCATAAAAACACTTCACAAAATACGTCATTTTCACCCTGAAGATCGCAAAATTGGGTTTGGTAAGACTCATTTTCGGATTCAGCGTGAAAAATCGGTTAAGAAAAGTTGTCTTACCAGCTTCTACCCTAAAATGCCTTCGACACGGAGTTTTGCAATTGACTATTTCAATTTTGCGCTTAGTCTAAAACGTCGAACTCGGCAACAGTCCACGGGATTTTTCGCCGTCCAATCATCCCTCAATTGGACAGCATGGAGTTCCAATTTAAATAATAATTAGATATTTAGATATACTGATATTTAGATATACTATTTAAATACCATTAAAAGATTTGTCGGTACTGTAGGAAATCAATCATCCGACAACCGTCTGAGACCTCGTACTGGTTTAACACTCAAGCATGAACATGAGTGTTTTATCAGAGTTAGTTAAAACACTCATGTTTTATTAATTTGTGTGTTTTGACTAAATATTCAGCCAGCGAATTCACCAAGATGAGATTTGCCTTTTCTTTTTCTTCGTCTTCGTCGCCCGTCATAAAACGCGAAATGGTTCCCATAGTGCATACTCAAAGTTCAACACCATTTCTCGAAATGGTATGAGGAAGACATTTATATGTCAGATACTAGATACCATTCTCTGTCCTTTGTTGTATTAATACTGAGTTAATAGAATATGCTAGTATATATTTTACTATGTGTATATTGGGAAGTCTTTATATTATGTACATTGCTCTGTCGTGCTCTAAATGAATACAATATGAAAGGAATACAGATTTCAGACATAAAACTCCAGACTGTTGTTGACAAGAAGTTGTCCGTGTCATGTTACTAGAACAAAATAAATCTCGGTGTGACAAGAGAGCCAAGCAGGTTTCTCGTCAAAGTAAAGAGCCATGTTATCAACAAAAGAAAAAGTTGTTAAAACCAACTGACGAGACTACTGATGAATTGTTAATGAGTTTTAGAAGCTATGTTTATGGAACACCATGAAACCTACGTACCACGTTTTTATTTTTCAAGCTTCGGGTATCATATAAGTGAGTATTGAATAATATCAAAAATTCATAATAGATATTTAAATGAAAACGAATTTGTATCTGCTACACAAAAGGATGCCCTAGAATAGTGTATACGTATAATTTTCAAAACATTTTTCACTTCAGCAATATAATAGTAAATATTGTTTTCAATTTATAACCACTATTTACATTACAATGTTAATACTTTGCCTCAACAAAATGATAGTTCGATATATATCAGTTTTCTGTTTAAGGTGGCTTTTTTAGTTACTCGTGCCCAGGCCGCAGGCCGGGAACGAGTTATAAACTGCAATTTTTTTTCCTATGTTCGTCCCCAGCTACTTCTGATTGGTTAAGAACGTAAAAACAATGCCCTTCATTCATCACCTTTGAGCGACTGCGAACACAAGCCAGGAACTTTAGGAATGCAAGATGATGGCCGACTACAAAGTAGCTTTCAGAGACAGGCTTTTCCTGCACTAAAACAATGTAATTTGGAGCTTTCAATTCGAGAGATACCCAGAAACGTATAAGACCTTCAGAATGGGCTGTTATTTTGAGCTTTATCTCCAGTACTTTGACCAAATATCGAACTCTAAATGAAGTACTTGAAAGGAAGCGGTTCGCGATAAAGACTATTTCGTATGAGCTGGGAATCTACGAATTTCTCATCCTACATGTTGCTAAACGAACATACATAGAAGCAAGTCAATTATATTCCTCATTCAAGCATTCAAGAGATCTTGAGAGGTTTTTGTGCTGAATTTTAATATCGGAATTCTGGAACTAGATTCCATTGACCTTGTATTTCGCGTTTGGTCACGTAACGTCTTTTCATCCGAAATATGAACGAAAAAATACACGATTTGTTATTGTGTCAAAACCGCCGTTGTAAGAAGTCTTAACAGCAAACAATTGAGAAATAAAAAGTTGAATAAATTGGTTTGTGCTCTGATTGGACGAGAGCGCATCACGTGAACGTCAACAAATTATGCTGTTTCCCCAGCAACAACTCTCAGCGGGCAACAGTGAGTTTTATTGACCGGTAATAACAAGACCGGAAGTTGATTGAGCTTTGAAGGCACGTTTTTGGCAGCGCGCGTTTAAAAAATTCATTCATTCGGACATGCATGAGGCAAAACTCGTGTTTATTGCCAAACTTTGTAGACCAATATACAACATTAATTCCGAGAAAAAGATGATAAAAAACCAGGAATGTCACCAAAAGAGCTTCAACAATTCTCCGAAAAAGTATGTCTGAAAAAAGGTCAGTTTTGTGCGAATTTTGATTAAAAACTTTAACTGTAGGCAGCGACGTTTTGCTCTTTATTTTGTTCTTTGACAGTTGGTATATAACAAAACACTTATTGACTGGGACCTCGGGAAAGCAGTATGTTTTGTGGTCCCTCGACCGCCAATGTTTCCCTCGGCTCCACCTCGGGAAACATTGGCGGTCTCGGGACCACAAAACATACTGTTTCCTACGGTCCCAGTCAATGAGTGTTAAATATTCGTAGGTAATATTTTTGCATGTCGAAGATATATAATACCGATGCATGATAATTAGAAGGACAAAGGCAAACACTAATAGCTGCTGACAGACAAATGGACTAATCAAATATTCTTAATAGTTTAAGTTAGCCGATTCAAAAAAGGTCTTTATGTTACGGTTAACTATTTCCGGAATGGTGAAGAATGCGTGACACGACTCGGGGAAGAGTACGTACGAACGGAGCCGGTCTTTGGAGCCTCTCCTAAAAGGGGCTCCCGGGGCACGAGTGAACGCACGTGTGCGTCTAGTTTTCATGCTTCCGTTTTTAACTCGTGGATTGCAAATCCACGAGTTATTGTGAGGAGTCGAAATATGCAAATGTGTCACTCACTCACTCGAATATTAATTAATTATGCTACTGCGCATGCTCGAAGTGACCGCAGGCTGAAAGTAATGTCGACTCTGGTTTATTACGAGACTCCTGTGTGCGAAGCCGGCTTTTGCTTTGGAATTGTACGATCTAATCTAAAAGCCGTCTTTTGTAAACAAGGTCTGTATTTAATTATTATCGTGGAGTGTTGAAATTCTACTCGTGACTCTTCTTTGAGTTTAAATCGTGGAGCCTTCAAGCAGTTCAAGGTGGTCAAATGATGGACACGACAACCTCTCATTAGTAAGATCATGCGCAGGGATTCCTTGACTTACACTTACACTTACACTAAGATTGGATGTGTCGGATGTTAGGGGGAAAATGCATCGATAGTTAATTTCTTATTCCTTGCCACATTTTGTATTGTAATACTCTGCTTGGAATAACTTTCATCGCATCTACATTGACTGAGCTGTTCGATACTCGGACGTGAAAACATTTCTGGGTGGACTTTGGACGTCGCTGTCAATCAACAAAACTCGTCGCAAGTCCAAATCAAAGTCATCCAAGCTTTTAGTCAGTTTGTACTTTATTCAGCACGTGAGTAAATGTTGGAATAAAAAGCAAAACGAAAACATATCATTTTGAGTACGAACTGCCGCCTGAAACAGCCTGAAACTGGCCGTGAGTCGAGCCGCTAGTTTGTGTTTGTACTCTATCAGCACAAGAGAGAATGTTGAAATAGGCAGGAAAACGAAAACGGCTATTTGACTGCACTTTTCTTGATATTATTAATTAATATTTGATCAAAATGCAAACATGTTTCATTTTATTCACCGTGACCTTTGACGAGTCAGTTAATTGTAGGGAAAACTTGTGTAACTTGGCCAAAATAACTCAGTGGATCCAATTGACTTTTTGTAAAATCTAGTGTAATTGATTGACTGTACACTTTGAGACTTGTATGGAATTGGAATTATCATTCGTTTGATCTAAAACGCTGAACAGGCAGTAGATGATGCAGCATCACGCAATACAGGAAAACAATTTCGCTCCAAAAAGCGTCTAGTTGATGTAGTAGGTAATTTATATTTTCGCCTTCAAATGAAAACTCGTCATTGTTTGGGCTTCCTGTGATCATTTCGGTCAATCCGCGAGTTACCTCCACCATTGGCGGTGTCACAGGGATTTGTGTTCCCCCGAACACTTGGCACTAGTGTTTTGTGTTTCCCCTTCTGCCTTCCCACCCCTCCCTCCAATGTATCTTCAGAAAGCATTCTCCCCCCAACTTTTAGTCACAACATCGACGTCTAGTTTTGGAAAATATTGAAGTCGAAGAGAAGGTACGTTTTTGCAATGTTTTTTTAAGAAGTTTCTTAATTTATTTCCAAAGGACTTTTTACAAGAACTATTTCAAATGTATTGGACGTAAATCCTCGACTGTTGGTTTATTTCTTGCTTATTGAGTACTGAAAAGAAGATACGCTTATTTTAAGAATTAATTTTATTCTTTTAAACTCACGGGAATTCGTTTTAGTTTTGAAGTCTTTTTTTAATCCAAGGTTACCGCAAGTTCGAACATTATGAAAATGAAAAGCTTTGACTCAACGATATTCAATGAGAAATCTGGGCCGTTTTCTTCGCCATCTTCGCACGTTTCAAGCAAGAACTTCTTGCTTTACACGTGTGTATTTTTTGTGAAAATCAATATTTTCATATTCAGAATAAGACAGCTGTCATGACGTTTACCTTACCAACTCTTCAGGTTGTTTTATAAGTTGTGAATTTGTTCACCGAAGTGTAGCCGATCGGAAACAAATTCCCGCGAAAGCATTTTTTTTGTGAAGAAAATGCAGTTAAAGAAACTTCTTAAAAACATTGTAAAAACGTACCTCTTATTCTTGTGTTTATCTTATTTCTATCAAGATCCATTCGTATACCTCTTTTCAACTTCAATATTTTCCAAAACTAATGGACTAGTCGATGTTGTGACTAAAAGTTGGGGGAACATGCTTTCTGAAGATGCATTGGAGGGAGGGGTGGGAAGGCCGTAGGGGAAACACAAAACACTAGTGCCCAGTGTTCGGGGGAACACAAAACTCGGGGGAACACAAATCCCTGTGATTAATTCTACGAATTGAACAACACAACTTACTCTTGACCAACCAAAACGGTTTTTACAATAGTTACCTAACCGTCTTGCGAGAACAAATAACAAGGAGTGCTTTGGAGGCATAATCATCTTATTATTTTATACTTTTTGAGAAATTTATACACGTTAACCCATGCAACGACTGTTCAAAAGCAAGGTAATAGAAATATGTTGATCAATGCAGTCAGTTTGTTGTAATTTATGCGCCCGATATGAGGATATTATCTAAATCTGTTCGCGTCCTCTACAAGCAATTAAAGACTTATTGATTCCTTCTCGACTCACGTATAGGATATATTAGTTTAAGGTAATGGGCTCGCGCAAATTTTACCAATAGATTTTCCTGAAATTTTGCATATAGATAGTTTTTGAGATGGGCAAAACATAACAATAACAAAAATAGGGGGTTACCGATATAGAATTGGCGCTATGTTAGCTTGAACACGACACTCTCCGTGAGTTTAGAACAAAAACAACGCTTCTCAAAGTATTACGTCTAGTTTAATTCTGGTGGATGTAATATGAAAAAGAGAAGTTTTTAGGGGTACTGGAGTAATTACACTTTCTTAAAAAACAGTTTATTTTGTCACAAAGTTTAGAAAAAATGCTACGTTTTGACTTCTCCAACTTGAAAAACAGTCGAAATTACGTGCGAATGTCACGTCTTTTTTAGGTGATTTTTCATGATTTTCTCCGAAACAAACCGATAGATTTTTTATTTTTTTCGATATGTACTAGTTTTAGCTAAAAGACATCGAATTCTGGAAAAATTAGGATAGGTCACCGTGCTAGATTTTAAGTTATAAGGCTTTGAATACTGTTACGTGGCGTCCGCCATATTGAAATATTTAGAACACAGGAAGCCCAATCAAATTCGATATCAGCGCGCGCGTTCAAAACATGCGCAAACATTATGCGCACGAATGCGCGAGCGCATTACCTTAAATCATTGTATAATAAATAAATAATCAAAGAATAAATCAAAATTGTATAGTGAGGATAGGTTTTTGTGGTTACTGGCTTTATGCCAGTAACACACTATAAGGAAATTCCCGAAGTAGACACGAAGTGTCAACCCGAAAGATATGCGAAAGATATGCGAAAGATGTGCACCCGAATTCGCAACGTTCACCTCGTGGTCACAAAAATTACTCCCCAAGTTTGCTTGAGGATAACATTGCCGTTTAGCTTCTCATGTCTCCACATTTTGTTACAATAGGCATTTGTCTGTCTTATAGCAGATATGGTTCTCGCTGTTTTTGAAATTTTGTTGAGATTTTGGCAGTAGTTTTGACTACATAATTTTGCGTCGTAACAGGCAGCGCAAATTTTGTATCGCAACTTCTAAGGATTCAATAGGTGCGATACATGGTGTATGTAGTCCTCTATGACTTTCTACTTGATAAACGAAATAGGAAAAAATTCACCTTAGATTTTTGCATTTATGACCAATATTTCTCATAAAGCTACTTTTAAAAATCGTCTGATATCTCAAATTATTTGATCTATTTCGCAAAAAAAATCATTATCGGTACAAATTTCAAGGCTTGTAGACAAATAGCTGCAAATTTCTCAGAAATCGGACAAGGTTTTGATGTAACGGGCCACCTTAAGTCAATTATTAACAATCAAATATAGGCTTTGTGGTTACAAAATATATCTCCTCAGACGAAATTGTTCAGTTTAGTTCATAAATATATCTGTAAGGGAAACGTTTGATCAATTTTCGATAAACGTAGTATTGACGAAGCCGTTCGGAATGAAATAGGAAACTTAAGCACGGAAACATGGGGCGATATTTTAATAGTGCAGATTTGGCTCCGCGTACGTTTGTTGTTATGTCGCTTCAAGGCATTAAGTCAATTATTAACAATCAAATATAGGCTTTGTGGTTACAAAATATATCTCCTCAGACGAAATTGTTCAGTTTAGTTCATAAATATATCTGTAAGGGAAACGTTTGATCAATTTTCGATAAACGTAGTATTGACGAAGCCGTTCGGAATGAAATAGGAAACTTAAGCACGGAAACATGGGGCGATATTTTAATAGTGCAGATTTGGCTCCGCGTACGTTTGTTGTTATGTCGCTTCAAGGCATTAAGGTAATTTAGAAAGAGTATGTTCCATTACTTTACTTGATGTAATCAGAGCTTTAATTGATTGTTGCGAGTTTTAGCAAGATTAAAACTATATTTTATATATTTTCATGGAACTAAGGTGACTTGATTCGTTTGGTCACGTAATGGATAAAACATCTGAAACATGAACGAAAAAAACCCGATTTGTTCTTGTGTCAAAAACGCCGTTGTAGAAGTCTTTACAGCAAGCATTTTAGATATAGTGAAATAAATAGTTTAATAAACTGGTATATTGGTAGGTAATATTTTTGCATGTGAGATATGAAAATAGAAGGACAAAGGCAAACACTAATGGCTGTTGACAGACAAATTAAAGGTCTTTATTACTGCGGCTTGTTGAACTACAGGCAACCAGTGTACGGTTCGAGGTGCGTCTTGTCAAAAAGTTTATTAACGACAACATGTCAGTCGCTCTTACTCTAGTGGCAGCTATAAATCTAAATGTCCTTTTGGACTCCCTTTCATGGGCACGGGTGAACGCACGAGTGCGTCTAGTTGTTGCCAGTTTGGTTGCGGCAATTTCTCAACAGAACTTACATATTTGATCGAAATTTTGTTTTCCACCCGTGTTTACAATGTACATTTACTAGTTAAAGATGCGAAGGCAGGTTGAACATGATTTATATTTCTCAATGGTTCTGTTACATCATGTATTTCTGGTTACATTTTATATAGTACCTCAGTTTTTCATTTTGCTTATGTAGAAATTTAAATAAACTTACCAAGGGCACTAGGACAAAGTCGGTGTGTGTGTATGCACTAGTCGAAGTAGGCCCGTACCCCCACCCCCAACCACGGACAGGCCTTGAAATGTGTCTATATCTATATTTGGAACTGCGGTTTTCGATATTCCGCAAACAGTCCGTTGGAATTTGGATATTCGCTTCCGCCCACCTCAGCAACAAAACATTGAAAAATCAATACTAAAAGTTCCTAAAATCCTACCAAATGACCAAATTTGATCTTTAGAAAGTATATATTAGCTATATTATCATTTTGGTATTAAAAGTTTTTGGTATTAGTGATATTTACTTTTGATTAACAGAAGCAAAAACGCAAATTAGCGGTTGGCGTTTGAAAGTCAGATTCGCAGAATACCGAAAGTGTATAAACGATTACTCTGCCTCTGAAGACTCGTTGTCCAGGGTGACGTCGCTGTTACTGTTTGAAATGTTGTCAAGCCCCATTTGGTTTTTGTAATCCTTTTCATTTGAGCGGCATTGTGTAAGATCAGTCACAGCGATACACTTGATCAGCGGACTTAAATTTCAGGTTGAAACAGCCGTGATATGTACCGGTAGAGTGATTTTCAAAAGCCCTGTGTCGTTTTCGATACGAATACGCATTGCATGTAATGCGTCACGGTTTCTGTTGTTGTATGTTGTGTGTTTTGCGTCACCATCTGCTAATTAATAGTCCAGCTTTCTGGAAAGACTGCGCACTCTCTTCAGGGTGGCCCAGGGTTAACGCGTGACGCGTGATTCGGCCTAAAATAAGTGCGTGATTCGTGAAAATAACAAAATTTATTGTGTGATTCGTGAATTCCATGTTCATCGTGACGCGTGATTCTCATTTTAAGATGTACGTGATTCGTGAATGAGTAGTTCGATGTCGTGACAAATGCATGACTTTTTGAGATAAAGTACTCGGGTTTCACCGGTATATTTCACTTCCTGTAGGCTGCTACGTGATACTTGTTTGTAAACACGTGTAAACTGTAAACCGAGCCATGAGACACGTCACTTGAGGTCAAGATCATTATTATTCTCAGCAAACAGAGCAAAAACAAAAAAACTGAAAATAGAATTGCTGAAAAGCGAGATTTTCGACACGTTTATTATAGTTGAAATTCGTGATTCGTGAATTCGAGATAAAATTGTACGTGATGCGTGAATATCGGAAATATTGATACGTGAAACGTGATGCCGACCCCCCCCCCTGGGCTACCCTGTCTCTTCAACGGTTATGCAAACATCGTATTCAAATACCAAACAATCACTGGAATCTTCCCTAAATAACTGTTAAATCAAATACTACAAGAAAAATAGCCAAGGCTATAGTTCATAGGTTTTAACATGCTTCTATCAGAGATTGAATAGTTGGAGATTATTCTGACAATATCACGACTAGGTATAGCATTGAAGCAAAACTTGTTTCCGAGATGATATCCACTGATTCCTGATGAACAGGTGATAATGACTCTAATTTGCACAATTAGGTGGCTGCACGTGCTGACAATACCCGCTAACAATTACAACATGCAGTAACAATAATGTAGATGGCATTCAGAAGAGGGACACAAACATATACCACCAACATTGACTTTAATTTCTAAGCACTAATTTCGGAACTGGCTTCACATACAAAGTCAATCATAACAATCCACATATGAGAGTCACGGCGACTAGATTCAGAAGCGGTTCACTATTGGAAAAGCAAAAAGTACAAAATAACTACCTAAGGTTACAGTTATTCGAGAGAAATTACTGGTCCCAAATGTTCTTTCTCGAATGGAACATTTCACTCACTTCGCTAAAGTCGACACTATATTACTTTTTTAGCAAAACATGAATCATTAAACTCAACAAATGTTTATTTCAAAATTCTAAGTAACTACGTATTTTATTTCAGACTAATTTTATCACAAAACACCCGTGGCCATTTCATGTTCTATTACAGTTGAGACTCCACAGTAAAGATCACGTGCATTTTGACAAAATAAAATTATTGTAATAATTAATGCATTTGCAAAACTAGACAAACAAAAATATTTCTCTTGCATTGTACATTTCAAATCCAATATTTTCAACTGGCAGTCATTTTTGGATGTGAGATCTTAACCAACCAGAGTGCTTGCTTATATCAAATTTGAATTTGAAAATTTGCTATGAATTTAAATTTTTCAGTTTCCTTTGTGTGGTTAAAATTCATACGCTTTTCATTTTATCAAATTGAAAAAGGCCAGAATATTTAAATTTTCAAAATAAAAAATATATTGAATAAAGAGGGCTTTGTTCGTGACATGATTGACAGTGACGTAAGAATAATTAGCTTTTTGTAATACGAGCGTATTTTGGTCATGAGTTGGATAGTTTAACTTTCGAGGTACAGATCTTTGAATCAAAATGTAACTGAAATCTGAGCAACCGAAGGGACACAAATTCGGTAGGTAAGGATTTTGTAAATGTGGTAGAATGATATTTAATTAAGCTGTAATTCGTTTGTATTGTAGTGAACCGCGCTCTCACTCATTCTCTCACACAGGACGCTGATGTTATGCAACAATGAAATACCTCAAATCACATGGAAATATTTGAGTATGAAGAATAAATGATGTTGAATTATTTAAGATCCGTATGTGTGTGTTCGCAAAGTGTTCTAATTGGTTGGAATTAAAAGAAGTCGAATGAACTAAACGATTCAAAAGAATTTATTCTTAACAGGCTTTTTTCAGGGCTCAAATATCGAAATGAAAATAATAGCACGCAGAACAAAGTAAAATTGTTGGATTTAAGCCTTATTCTTACTTGAGAAATGGAATTGCCGAAAATTCTCACTGATTTATTTAACGTCGATAACTCGTAACAGTAAATTCAACTGACAAACCTGAGGTCGACGGTGCGCTCATTTTACTCCCCTCTCTCCATCAGTGCTCCGTTTTAAGGGTATTTAAAGCTAATTAAAGCTACACGGAAAGGAAAGAAGTCGAAACAAGGATGTGAAGTCACTGGGGATTGAACTCGGGACCTCGATGCTCTCGCACCGAATTAAGGCCGCGCACTAAGCAACTGTGCCATCCTTGCAGTCAAGAAGGATCTCACTGACCTGATGACTCGTTCCCACACGCCTCCCATATTGCTGGCAGCTGGAGGATTGAACTTCCATATGATCTGACGTTGCTTGAGGAAGTTTTCGATCTTCTGCTGGTTCCATTGTCGGATTGACTCGCGGAGCTCCTTTTCGCCACCTTTAAAGTTAGTCCCGTTGTCGCTTCTAATCTCTATAGGCTTGCCTCTGCGATTGATGAAACGCATTAGAGCGCTGAGGAACGAATCAGCCTCCAACGAGTGCGTGATTTCAATATGCACCGCCCTTGATGTTAAGCAGGTGAAGATGCAGCCATAACGTTTCTCTAAGCTTCTGCCTCTTTTGACGAAAAAAGGACCAAAGAAGTCAGTTCCAACGTAGGAAAATGGGGGTTTGTCAGGGGTGAGCCTTTCCTTCGGCAGCTCAGCCATAAACTGCATGCACGGTGGAGCCTTTCTCTTTCGACATTCAAAACATGACTAGAACTCGACGAACGGTCATTCTTGCTCCCACTATCCAATAACTTTGTCTGATAAGAGAGAGCACGTGTTCTCTTCCAACATGGCCGTACACGTGATGGTAGTGTCTAGTGATAAGCTCACAGACGGGATGATCTTTGGGAAGTATTGGAGGATGCTTTGCATCTTCAGCGATCGGAGCGTAATCTAAGCGACCACCTACACGTAGGACATCTTCTTTCAGGAATGGGCTGAGCCTTTGAATGGAGCTTGATTTGGGCAACTGGCATCCTTTCTTGGAAGACTCGGAGGCAGACTTCTTCAGAATATCAATTTCAGAATTGAAGGCATCACGCTGAATATTCTTGATGATTTCTCTTTCGGCTTCACAAATCTCTTGCACGGACAATCCTCCCTTTGGGACCTTGGCATCGTCACCGGAATTCTGCAACCTTTGGCGCTTATCCACCAAGTACCTTTTAAATCTCAGGAGCCAGGCGACAGAAACTTTCAATTTGTACCAAGAGGAATACCATCTGTTTGAGAGAGTTTTCCGATTCTTCACTTGACACTTGATAAACTTGTTTTTCGCATTTCACTTCAGGATCTTCACTGATATCTCTGGTAACTGATTATGCCCTTGTACCAACTTGGCTGACTCTTTCATTGCTTTCAGAGCTCTCCGATCGTCTACTGACATAGCTTCATGTCGATCAATTGTTGTCTCTAAAAGGTCGGTTTTCCAAAAACGTTCAACTTGTTGCTGAAGCGTAGCGTCCTCCAAGCAAATGGCGTTAACGTTCAAAGGGTTATCTTGCTCCTGATGACTCACTGGACCAACAACAGTCCAACCCAATAAGGATTTGACAGAGTTAAGGTTCCTTTTTGTCAGTGCGCTCGGGTGTAGTCGTAGTAGACGGAGTGCGTTGAGCTGCATTGGTACTTTCAGATGAGTTTTCTTTCTTTTCGTCCATAGGTTCTGGCTTTGACGGTGGATGGAGCAGCGTGTTGTTTTTGTCGCTACACCCTTTCACCTCGCAGGCCGCCTTCTGGTAACATAGTTTAGCTATGTGGCGGCCCTTCAGACAATTATCACACCGTCCCTTTTGTCTAGCCTACTTACAGGCTCTCAAAGGGGAAGGGGAAGGGGAAGGGGACTGGGGAGGAGGGGAGGGGACTGGGGAGGAGGAAAAAGGAAGGGAAAGCCTGCACGAATGCTATTGTTTCAAAAATATACGCCCCCTTATGTTTGATTGCGTGTCAGGATAATAAAGGTCAATCTAAGACAATCAGGATCAAGGTAAACACTGGCAAAATTTTGACAGTTCACCGATATTCCCCATGCACTTAATGTCGTCTATGTTAATATGTTAATAGGATTAACATCTATGTTGCCCCAAATCATCGACACTCTCCGAGAGAGTTTGTAACTCGCGCGGGAGAAAGATCAGAAGTCTCCATTCCTTGAATTTATTTGTGAAAAAATCGATGGAGTCAAATCCGCTGTTAAAAATGCGGAGTGCCTCAAGGGTCAGTCCTTGGCCCAATACTGTATGTGTTGTACACCGCACCAGTCGCCGACATCATCAGGCGCCATGGTCTTGGTTTTCATCTCTACGCGGATGATACACAGCTCTACCTGGCTTTTGAGCAAACTACCGCCGACCAGCGGGTGTCGTTATCGCGTATTGAGTCTTGTGTAAAAGAGATTGATTCATGGATGCTATGTAATAAGTTAAAGCTAAATGGAGAAAAAACGGAACTGTTGGTGCTGAGCGCCCACCATCGTCCAAGTCCATCAATTGATCACCTACATGTGTCTAACGAGAGTATTCAACCATCTACTTCAGCAAGAAATATTGGCGTGATTTTTGACAAGCACATGTCCCTGGAACAACATGTCGGAAGCATCTGTAAGACATGTTTCTTCCATCTGCGCAACATCTCAAGAATAAGGAATTGTCTCTCAAAATCAGACACTGAAATCCTCGTCCATGCATTTATCACAACAAAACTCGACAGCTGCAACTCTTTACTATATGGACTGCCAAAGTTCCTCATCGATCGCCTCCAGAATGTTCAGAACTCAGCAGCCAGGTTGGTAACCAGAGAGAAGAAATTTCAGCACATCACTCCAATTCTCAAGCAATTGCATTGGTTGCCCGTTAACAAACGTATTGCATACAAGATACTTTTAATCACGTTCAAGGCACTTAATGGTCTAGCTCCTCATTATGTAACGGATATGCTACCACCCTACCTTCCTACAAGAAGTCTCTTGTTCTGGATCTGATGGGGACGTGCCGCCCAGCCTCCTCAAACCTGACCCTGTTTAAGACACCTAAATTCTCGAAAACGATACCCTATATAAGACAAGAGGGCATTTTAGGGACCCTATTTAAGACTATGAGGAAAATTGTACATTAAAAAAAGAATAGGCGGTTTTAGTCCATTAATATTTTAATTACGTCGCTAGTATGCTAACATCAAGCAACACCTTCGTCACCATAAGTTGGCCTCGAATATTACACTATTTGAAAAAAATTGACCCTGTTTAAGATAATTTATCGTAAAATCTATACCCTGTCTAAGACCGCAGGAGCTAAAATCACGACCCTGACGGGGGGCACGTCCCCGTATAGTAAATATATGCAAGTGCCCCCCCCCCCCCCCGGGGATACCATCCACCAACTTGGTAAAGTATGGCCAACGGTCCTTTTCTTATGCTGCACCCAAGCTGTGGAACGAACTTCCCGACCATATACGAAAGTGTAAAGACCTAACAGCTTTTAAATCAAGTTTAAAGACTTTTTATTTTAAGACAGTTTTTTGTTAAATTTTTGTTCTTTAATCGATGTAAAGCGCTATTGAGCTACAGGAAATAGCGCTCTATAAGTTGCATATTATTATTATTATTTATTATTAAAAAATCGTTGACTGAAGGAGATGAGCCACGTAGCAAGAGACAACTGCAAACAACTGTATCAACTCCAGAGTCCCATGCTGAGAAAATAACTGCGTCCGAGAAGTTCACCAAATCCAAACGGGGGACGAGTAAGCAGTTTAAGTAGTGGTGGAAGAATTAATGACAATGGGAATTCGAACCCAAAATCAAGAATATCGTTGTTCGACACTGAAACCACTCCGGAAACTGCACAGTCAGAAGACGAACTCGATCACCATCTGAACGTAGATGACATAAGGCTTTAACTGCCTCTGTCTGTTCTCGTTTTAAGCTTATCGAAGACCCATTCTTAAAGTTTAAATCTGTAATAACATCTTGTATCAAGTCATCCAACTCCGCCATGATTGTTTACTGTTTACTAGTTCTAACCGCAAAGTCACGCACGGTTCAGTTCCCTCATCCAATCGAATGCCTCCGTTCGTGGGCGAACGGAGTATATTTTTGAAACAATAGCGTTTGTGCAGGCTTTTCCTTTCTTTTCCCTCCTCCCCAGTAACCACCCCTCCTTCCCAGTCCCCTTCCCTTCCCCTTTCCACTCCCCCTGCCCTTTGAGAGCCTGTAGGCAGGCTACTTTTGTCTAACAAGCTTTACTCTTTCGTCATGTGGTTTCTTTTGAAAGTCCTTACAATCTGGCAGCGTGTGTGACTTGGTACACACCGGGCACTTGAAAAGTCTTGTTTCGTGCGAGGTAACTTGGGACTGTAACGCGAGCGTGGTTGCCGATGCGATATTGTCACTGCTGCGCCTTCGAGCCTGAAAACTCTGAGTTCTTTCGTTTTTGTTCTTGACGTCCCTTGAATCAATGATGAAGCCAAACACGGGGTCGTTGGCCGCCTTTGCTCTTTTCGAGAGAAAGTCAGAGATATGGTTTTTCACCTTTGTCTCGAATCGCCATCGCTGTTTCCAGCCGCTTGGCTTTTACATGAACTGGGAATCGTTCCGTTATTTTCTTTAAAATATCAGCACTTTTTAGGTCATCAACGTATCCAGTGGCATTTAATGTCATTTCGCAGTCTTTCAGTTTATCAGAGAGCACCCGTAGCCCTTCTCTATCATTTGGTCTTAGCGTATAGGTCCTTCGGTGACCAGTTTTATGTATGCCGTAGCTATTGGGTAGGGTTCGCCAAATCTTTCGTACAACAACTTTCTTGCAGTTTCATAGCCGTGAATTGAGTCCAATACTACGCAGTTCTTTATCACTTCCTTAGCCTTTCCAATGTAGTATTGCAACAAGTAATTCAGTCTTTTACTGTTATCAGTGTACTTTTGTTTTCAATGTTTTGTTCAAAGTTCCTAATAAATCTCCAGTATTTAAGTGGGTCTCCGTTGAATGTCAACAGTTCCGGTTTCGGCAACATCAAGGCGTTGGTCATGGTGTGAATCAGCGTTTGCTGTTGATTGCACAGTTCTTCATACAGTTTCTTTTCGTTGTTTTCGATCTTCGATTCGCGATTCTCGTTTTCACTTTCGATTTCCGGTTTTGAGTACTGCTTCCATGAATTCTGTTTGTCTGCGACCTCAGTTGTGTAGTGATGCGATGATTCCGGTTTTTTGACGACTTTATTGAAATGTTGCGGCGACTATGGCTGGTTGGCTTTCGAGCTTGGTAGAATGTTGTTGCGGCGATTCCATCTGGTTTGTGATCTTTGTAGACTGTTGTGTAAAGGGCTGCGGCGGAGATTCCAAAAGATACGTTACATTGACAAGCACAGAGTGTCTGGCATAGTCCTGAGAGTTCATGACCGGTGAATGTAGGTCCCAGTTTGCTTCAGATGGTTCTGTATCAGTCGACCACGGCGTAAGAATGGGTTGGTCGACGGTGGAGTATACGTTACTGGTGTCGCGGTTTTTCTTCTGGTCATCAGTGACAGCTGAATCCCGCTAAATTCTTGAAATTCGTGCCCAGTTTGTCTTTGTTCTTCATCTTCTTCGTAGATATGTAACTCTGTAACAGCACGATCAACTGCGTGTTTAGCCTTGAAGTGTTCATATTTTCTCTTAATTTCATCCATTCGTTTCTTTTCCTCCAGTCTAAACATTATTTTTGTTTCATCAATTTCAGATTCTAGAGCTTGTTCTTCTTCGAGCTGTTTGAGTTTCAGTGCAGCTAAAGCATGTTTAGCTTTAGCTTGCAATCGTAGGGGATACCATATATGCACTTTCTCCAACCTGAATTGATGATTGATCCGCCGCGCTCGACGTAAGACCGTCAAACCAACGTTTAATTTCTTGATCTCTAGTAAACTTTAATTGCTATCGATCTTTCTCTTCGAGCGCCCAATGAATTAGCCATTTCGGTGGGCTTCCAGTGTCGAATTGTCAACTTCACGTTTTCAGTGTTTGTCGTAGACATTGTGGCGCGTAGTTTTACTGAGCGAGTTCACAACAATATTCCAGCACAATCTTGAGACTAAATCTACTAGAAAATTCTTCTTGAAGTCCAGATGTAGCAAAGTTGAAGGACATTTTGCGTGAACAAAATGCAGATGGCATTCAGAAGAGGGAGACGAACATATACCACCAACATTGATCTTAATTTCTAAGCACTAATTTCGGAACTTGCTTCACATACAAAGTCAATCATAACAATCCACATATGAGAGTCTGACACGACGACTAGATTCACACAGAAGAAGCGGTTCACTATTGGAAAACAAAAAGTGCAAAATAACTACCTAAGGTTACAATTATTCGGGAGAAATATAAGACAAAAAACACTTACCGAAAAATGTGTGCTCTGACAGAAAAACTCAAACGTGTCTCTATCCTATAATAATCTTGACGATATTTAATTACAACCGTCATAGGTAAAACACCAAAGTGCATGTGTTCAATAATCAAATTATTGCCAGCTAATAAGCTGGCGAGAAAATTAACAACTTGATTTCACACAGAGGGAGGAAACTCGCCCTTGAAAGGAACCAATCTTTAGTTTCCTGTGCTTAATTAGGAGGTAGAAACGCGCATCACGGGGGCGGAAGTGTTGGGAAACTCTTGACGGATATTTTTTAAACGGTATTGCGAACACAAATTTGCGAGCGATGAATAGTTTTCAATTTTATAAATGTTTATTTTTTTAAGTCATCAATCCCAAATAAAAGATAAATGATCAAATATAAGTACAAGAGACTTTTTAACATCATTTTCTGGCCAGGGTCTTTGTTACCTAGAAGTGCTAATTTCTTGTTGTCTTTAGAAGCATAGTCCTTGTTTCATGCTCAATGCAGACGATTCTTGATTTCCAACTTGAGCTAGATTTCTAAGCAGGGTTACTGAAGGCATCTTCACAAAACGAAGAATACACGATCCTCAATGACTAATTCATTATGAGAAGTTTTTGATTCTATGAATCTGACTAAAAAGTCGTCCAACTTTAAAAATGTTCTCTGTGTCCTTCGTCTTTCGAGCAGTTTTTGAAACAACACCGGGCCGGAAAAAATTCAAACGTACGGGTTTTTTTTTTTTTTTTTTTTTTTTTTGATTTAACGCGTCAAGATTGGCACAGATTAATGATCATGAAAATCGCTAAATTTTTACGAGGTTTGCAGAATAATATTTTTAAGTTTTGCAAGTTAAAACTGTAAGGACGGACGGATGTACAGCCGTTGGGCTCCCTCTTGGTCCATTAAAAATCAACTCGATGGGTTACCATTTTTTCTATAGTATGATGCTCCGCTATGATTGCTTGATTCAATATTTGCTACCATAGTGCAGGAAAATGGTGCAGAATTGTTCAAATTAATGATCTGAGTAATTCAAGACGTAGAGCCACGGCCAGAAATCAATTACTTACTTAATAAGTCGATATTCTTGGAATTAATTATCTCAAAAACAAAGATAAACAGTATCTAATCTTAATACAAAAGGTTATAATTAAGGACAGTGATAAGGTAGAGAATGCTTAGTAATTTTTGATTGATAGCAACGCCCCCTTAATGCTACTTGGGGAATACATTATAAATGTAATTGACACAAAGGGGTTTTTCTTTTGTGGTTTTCATGTGAAATCTTGCACATTGTTAAAGCCATAATACAAAGTGATCCTACATATGGAGCCACGCCTAAAAACAAGTACTAGTTTTATGGCAATGGAATATATCATTCAAATATCGAGCAAAATAGTAGAAACCTGAAACTCCTGACTTGTGGGGACCTCACATTATACGCTGGTCTTAGAAGGGCTGTGATCGGATTCGTACATAACAAATATCAGAATGAGTTACGGGGACTTGATTAAAAGTGCTTGAAATTGAATTTTTACCAAAATACGTTTTTCTTTCAAAATTAGTGAATATTTGTTCAATTGAAAGCTAAGTATTATGGCAACTGTTTTTTAGTCCAGATTAAATGAACAATAGGTTATAAGAAGGAAAACTAAATACTTCCAAACAAACTCCTGACTTATGGGGACCTCACTTTATACGCTGGACTTAGAAGGACTATGATCGGTTTCGTACGTAACAAACATCAGGATGAGTTGTGGGGATTTGATTATATCATAAGTCCCTAGAAAAGAGTTTTTCCTAAAATACTCTTTTTCTCAAATTAGTAAATCTTTGTTCATTTAGAATCTAAGCTAGCACTATGACAGTATTTATTAGTCCGAATAAGTGAACAATAGGTTATTAGAAGGAAAACTAAATACTCCCGAACAAACTCCTGACTTGTGGGGACCTCACTTTATACGCTGGTCTTAGAAGGACAGTGATCAGTGACAGGACAGTGACAAGGACAGTGACAGTGATCGGCTTCGTACGTAACGTAAAATTAGTAAATCTTTGTTCAATTGAAAGCTAGTAAGCACTATGACACTATTTATTAGTCCGACTAAGTGAACAATAGGTTATTAGAAGGAAAACTAAATACTTCCAAACAAACTCCTGACTTGTGGGGACCTCACTTTATACGCTGGTCTTAGAAGGACAGTGATCAGTGACAGGACAGTGACAAGGACAGTGACAGTGATCGGCTTCGTACGTAACGTAAAATTAGTAAATCTTTGTTCAATTGAAAGCTAGTAAGCACTATGACACTATTTATTAGTCCGATTAAGTGAACAATAGGTTATTAGAAGGAAAACTAAATACTTCCAAACAAACTCCTGACTTGTGGGGACCTCACTTTATACGCTGGACTTAGAAGGACTGCGATCGACTTCGTACGTAACAAACATCAGTGTGAGTTATTGGGACTTGATTAAAAGTGCTTGGAATTAAATTTTTACTAAAATACGTTTTCTTTCAAAATTAGTAAATCTTTGTTCAATTGAAAGCTAAGCACTATGACCCTATTTATTAGTCCGATTAAATGAACAATAGGTTATTAGAAGGAAAACTAAATACTTCCAAACAAACTCCTGACTTGTGGGGACCTCACTTTATACGCTAGTCTTAGAAGGACTGTGATCGATTTCGTACGTAACAAACATCAGTGTGAGTTATGGGGACTTAAATTTTTACTAAAATACGTTTTCTTTCAAAATTAGTAAATCTTTGTTCAATTGAAAGCTATGCTCTATGACACTATTTATTAGTCCGTTTAAATGAACAATAGGTTATTAAAAGGAAAACTAAATACTTCCAAACAAACTCCTGACTTGTGGGGACCTCACTTATATACGCCGGTCTTAAAAAGACTGTCAACGGCTTCGTAACAAACACCAGGATGACTTGTGGGGACTTGATTAAAAGTCCCTGGAAAAGAGTTTTTCCTAAAATACTGTTTCTTAAAAAATTAGTAAATCTTTGTTCAATTGAAAGCTAAGCACTATGACACTATTTATTAGTCCGATTAAGTAAACAATAGGTTATTAGAAGGAAAACTAAATACTCCCGAACAAACTCCTGACTTGCATGTGGGGACCTCACTTTATACGCTGGACTTAGAATTGAAATCTAAGCACTATGACCCTATTTATTAGTCCGATTAAGTGATCAATAGGTTATTAAAAGGAAAACTAAATACTTTCAAACAAACTCCTGACTTGTGGGGACCTCACTTTATACGCTGGTCTTAAAAAGACTGCGATCGGCTTCGTAACAAACACCAGGATGACTTGTGGGGACTTGATTAAAAGCCCCTGGAAAAGAGTTTTTCCTAAAATACTGTTTCTTTCAAAATTAGTAAATCTTTGTTCAATTGAAAGCTAAGCACTATGACACTATTTATTAGTCCGATTAAGTGAACAATAGGTTATTAGAAGGAAAACTAAATACTCCCGAACAAACTCCTGACTTGCATGTGGGGACCTCACTTTATACGCTGGACTTAGAATTGAAATCTAAGCACTATGACACTATTTATTAGTCCGATTAAGTGATCAATAGGTTATTAAAAGGAAAACTAAATACTTTCAAACAAACTCCTGACTTGTGGGGACCTCACTTTATACGCTGGTCTTAAAAAGACTGCGATCGGCTTCGTAACAAACACCAGGATGACCTGTGGGGACTTGATTAAAAGTCCCTGGAAAAGAGTTTTTCCTAAAATACTGTTTCTTTCAAAATTAGTAAATCTTTGTTCAATTGAAAGCTAAGCACTATGACACTATTTATTAGTCCGATTAAGTGAACAATAGGTTATTAGAAGGAAAACTAAATACTCCCAAACAAACTCCTGACTTGTGGGGACCTCACTTTATACGCTGGACTTAGAATTGAAATCTAAGCACTATGACCCTATTTATTAGTCCGATTAAGTGAACAATAGGTTATTAGAAGGAAAACTAAATACTTCCAAACAAACTCCTGACTTGTGGGGACCTCACTTTATACGCTGGTCTTAGAAAGACTGCGATCGGCTTCGTAACAAACACAAACCAGGATGACTTGTGGGGACTTGATTAAAAGTCCCTGGAAAAGAGTTTTTCCTAAAATACTGTTTCTTTCAAAATTAGTAAATCTTTGTTCAATTGAAAGCTAAGCACTATGACACTATTAATTAGTCCGATTAAGTGAACAGTAGGTTATTGCAAGGAAAACTAAATACTCCCGAACAAACTCCTGACTTGTGGGGACCTCACTTTATACGCTGGACTTAGAAAGACTGCGATCGGCTTCGTAACAAACACCAGGATGACTTGTGGGGACTTGATTAAAAGTCCCTGGAAAAGAGTTTTTCCTAAAATACTGTTTCTTAAAAAATTAGTAAATCTGTGTTCAATTGAAAGCTAAGCACTATGACACTATTTATTAGTCCGATTAAGTGAACAATAGGTTATTAGAAGGAAAACTAAATACTCCCGAACAAACTCCTGACTTGTGGGGACCTCACTTTACACGCTGGACTTAGAATTGAAATCTAAGCACTATGACACTATTTATTAGTCCGATTAAGTGAACAATAGGTTATTAAAAGGAAAACTAAATACTTCCAAACAAACTCCTGACTTGTGGGGACCTCACTTTATACGCTGGTCTTAGAAAGACTGCGATCGGCTTCGTAACAAACACCAGGATGACTTGTGGGGACTTGATTAAAAGTCCCTGGAAAAGAGTTTTTCCTAAAATACTGTTTCTTAAAAAATTAGTAAATCTTTGTTCAATTGAAAGCTAAGCACTATGACACTATTTATTAGTTCGATTAAGTGAACATTAGGTTATTAGAAGGAAAACTAAATACTCCCGAACAAACTCCTGACTTGTGGAGACCTCATTTTATACGCTGGACTTAGAATTGAAATCTAAGCACTATGACACTATTTATTAGTCCGATTAAGTGAACAATAGGTTATTAAAAGGAAAACTAAATACTTCCAAAATCAAACTCCTGACTTGTGGGGACATCACTTTATACGCTGGTCTTAGAAAGACAGCGATCGGCTTCGTAACAAACACCAGGATGACTTGTGGGGACTTGATTAAAAGTCCCTGGAAAAGAGTTTTTCCTAAAATACTGTTTCTTTCAAAATTAGTAAATCTTTGTTCAATTGAAAGCTAAGCACTATGACACTATTTATTAGCTAGTCCGATTAAGTGAACAATAGGTTATTAGAAGGAAAACTAAATACTCCCGAACAAACTCCTGACTTGTGGGGACCTCACTTTATACGCTGGACTTTGAAAGACTGCGATCGGCCTCGTAACAAACACCAGGATGACTTGTGGGGACTTGATTAAAAGACCCTGGAAAAGAGTTTTTCCTAAAATACTGTTTCTTTCATAATTAGTAAATCTTTGTTCAATTGAAAGCTAAGCACTATGACACTATTTATTAGTCCGATTAAGTGAACAATAGGTTATTAGAAGGAAAACTAAATACTCCCAAACAAACTCCTGACTTGTGGGGACCTCACTTTATACGCTGGACTTAGAATTGAAATCTAAGCACTATGACCCTATTTATTAGTCCAATTAAGTGAACAATAGGTTATTAGAAGGAAAACTAAATACTTCCAAACAAACTCCTGACTTGTGGGGACCTCACTTTATACGCTGGTCTTAGAAAGACTGCGATCGGCTTCGTAACAAACACAAACCAGGATGACTTGTGGGGACTTGATTAAAAGTCCCTGGAAAAGAGTTTTTCCTAAAATACTGTTTCTTTCAAAATTAGTAAATCTTTGTTCATTTGAAAGCTAAGCACTATGACACTATTTATTAGTCCGATTAAGTGAACAGTAGGTTATTGCAAGGAAAACTAAATACTCCCGAACAAACTCCTGACTTGTGCGGACCTCACTTAAAACGCTGGTGTTAGAATTGAAATCTAAGCACTATGACCCTATTTATTAGTCCGATTAAGTGAACAATAGGTTATTAGAAGGAAAACTAAATACTTCCAAACAAACTCCTGACATGTGGGGACCTCACTTTATACGCTGGACTTAGAAGGACTGTGATCGACTTCGTACGTAACAAACATCAGTGTGAGTTATTGGGACGTGATTAAAAGTGCTTGGAATTAAATTTTTACTAAAATACGTTTTCTTTCAAAATTAGTAAATCTTTGTTCAATTGAAAGCTAAGCACTATGACACTATTTATTAGTTCGATTAAGTGAACAGTAGGTTATTAGAAGAAAAACTAAATACTTCCAAACAAACTCCTGACTTGTGGGGACCTCACTTTATACGCTGGTCTTAGAAAGACTGCGATCGCCTTCGTAACAAACACCAGGATGACTTGTGGGGACTTGATTAAAAGTCCCTGGAAAAGAGTTTTTACTAAAATACTGTTTCTTAAAAAATTAGTAAATCTTTGTTCAATTGAAAGCTAAGCACTATGACACTATTTATTAGTCCGATTAAGTGAACAATAGGTTATTAGAAGGAAAACTAAATACTCCCGAACAAACTCCTGACTTGTGGGGACCTCACTTTAATACGCTGGACTTAGAATTGAAATCTAAGCACTATGACACTATTTATTAGTCCGATTAAGTGAACAATAGGTTATTAAAAGGAAAACTAAATACTTCCAAAATCAAACTCCTGACTTGTGGGGACCTCACTTTATACGCTGGTCTTAGAAAGACTGCGATCGGCTTCGTAACAAACACCAGGATGACTTGTGGGGACTTGATTAAAAGTCCCTGGAAAAGAGTTTTTCCTAAAATACTGTTTCTTAAAAAATTAGTAAATCTTTGTTCAATTGAAAGCTAAGCACTATGACACTATTTATTAGTCCGATTAAGTGAACAGTAGGTTATTAAAAGGAAAACTAAATACTCCCAAACAAACTCCTGACTTGTGGGGACCTCACTTAAAACGCTGGTGTTAGAATTGAAATCTAAGCACTATGACACTATTTATTAGTCCGATTAAGTGAACAATAGGTTATTAGAAGGAAAACTAAATACTTCCAAACAAACTCCTGACTTGTGGGGACCTCACTTTATACGCTGGTCTTAGAAAGACTGCGATCGGCTTCGTAACAAACACCAGGATGACTTGTGGGGACTTGATTAAAAGTCCCTGGAAAAGAGTTTTTCCTAAAATACTGTTTCTTTCAAAATTAGTAAATCTTTGTTCATTTGAAAGCTAAGCACTATGACACTATTTATTAGTCCGATTAAGTGAACAGTAGGTTATTGCAAGGAAAACTAAATACTCCCGAACAAACTCCTGACTTGTGGGACCTCACTTTATACGCTGGACTTAGAATTGAAATCTAAGCACTATGACACTATTTATTAGTCCGATTAAGTGAACAATAGGTTATTCAAAGGAAAACTAAATACTTCCAAACAAACTCCTGACTTGTGGGGACCTCACTTTATACGCTGGTCTTAGAAAGACTGTGATCGGCTTCGTATAACAAACACCAGGATGACTTGTGGGGACTTGATTAAAAGTCCCTGGAAAAGAGTTTTTCCTAAAATACTGTTTCTTAAAAAATTAGTAAATCTTTGTTCAATTGAAAGCTAAGCACTATGACACTATTTATTAGTTCGATTAAGTGAACAATAGGTTATTAGAAGGAAAACTAAATACTTCCAAACAAACTCCTGACTTGTGGGGACCTCACTTTATACGCTGGTCTTAGAAAGACTGCGATCGGCTTCGTAACAAACACCAGGATGACTTGTGGGGACTTGATTAAAAGTCCTGGAAAAGAGTTTTTCCTAAAATACTTTTTCTTAAAAAATTAGTAAATCTTTGTTCAATTGAAAGCTAAGCACTATGACACTATTTATTAGTCCGATTAAGTGAACAATAGGTTATTAGAAGGAAAACTAAATACTCCTGAACAAACTCCTGACTTGTGGGGACCTCACTTTATACGCTGGTCTTAGAAAGACTGCGATCGGCTTCGTAACAAACACCAGGATGACTTGTGGGGACTTGATTAAAAGTCCTGGAAAAGAGTTTTTCCTAAAATACTTTTTCTTAAAAAATTAGTAAATCTTTGTTCAATTGAAAGCTAAGCACTATGACACTATTTATTAGTCCGATTAAGTGAACAATAGGTTATTAGAAGGAAAACTAAATACTTCCAAACAAACTCCTGACTTGTGGGGACCTCACTTTATACGCTGGTCTTAGAAAGACTGCGATCGGCTTCGTAACAAACACCAGGATGACTTGTGGGGACTTGATTAAAAGTCCTGGAAAAGAGTTTTTCCTAAAATACTTTTTCTTTCAAAATTAGTAAATCTTTGTTCAATTGAAAGCTAAGCACTATGACACTATTTATTAGTCCGATTAAGTGAACAATAGGTTATTAGAAGGAAAACTAAATACTTCCAAACAAACTCCTGACTTGTGGGCACCTCACTTTATACGCTGGTCTTTGAAAGACTGCGATCGGCTACGTAACAAACACCAGGATGACTTGTGGGGACTTGATTAAAAGTCCCTGGAAAAGAGTTTTTCCTAAAATACTGCCGGTTTCTTTCAAAATTAGTAAATCTTTGTTCAATTGAAAGCTAAGCACTATAAGACTATTTATTAGTCCGATTAAGTGAACAAAAGGTTATTAGAAGGAAAACTAAATACTTCCAAACAAACTCCTGACTTGTGGGGACCTCACTTTATACGCTGGTCTTTGAAAGATTGCGATCGGCTTCGTAACAAACACCAGGATCACTTGTGGGGACTGGATTAAAAGTCCCTGGAAAAGAGTTTTTCCTTAAATAATCTTTTTTTCAAAATTATTTAATATTTGTTCAATTGAAAGCGAAGTAGTATGACCACTATTATTAGTCTGGTTAAGACTTCGTGACTTCGTGCTTCCACTACACTCTCTCGTGTTCTCCCAACATCACGCGTGTTTTGATCAGTCTATCAAACACGGGAAACCGTTTTTTATTCCTTAAATATTTGAGATTTATTATATACCCTTGTCGATACGCGCGCTCTAATTGGCTGTAAGCTGTGCTTTTTCAGAGAAAGGAGCACAGCTCTGATATCAGCAGCGCGAGCTCGACCGCGCGCGCACCTTTTGAATTTTTGTACGGAGAAAATCGATTTTTTTCCCTTGAATATTTACTTCAAAATATATAATAAAACAAATAGAACTGTTATATTTATTAAATAACGCGCGCGCTGATTGGCTGGCTTCCATGTTTATATCAGAGGACAGAGACATGGCTCGCTCAAAAAACATCGAAAATATTTTATAAAAGCAATATAAAACGATCGCTTATGTCTCTGTACTGTGATATAAACACGCTGGAAGATGTATACACCTTTGTTTACAAATTGTTTCATCAGGGCAACTGATGAAACCAAACAAAACCGTTACAAGTGTTTGTCTTCGTGCGCGTTAAGCGCGCGCGAAGTACTGTCAATAATGCGCGAGCTAAAAATAAATTTAAAAAACTAAAACTACCCGGAGTATATTCTTCTACGTTTAAACTTTTAGGACTAAGTATACGATATAGTCGATACGCCCATTAGCTCTTTCTCTTAAGCGATTCTCAGTACTACAAGAATCTAGCTATTAACATCACCTTAACATCTTCTAGACCACAATGGTCCTCTAAATATAAATGCTGGTGAATTCTATCATCTTTAACCCTATTAGTATTGGTATATTTGGTATATAATTGCCTATTTATGCGAGATTTCAGTATGGTTATTAAATCTCATACTGCATTCCACATCTAGAGCAGGAGATCAGATAAATTACAAAACTAGAATTACAGTGAATTGAGATTAAAATTAACAAAATGATTACGTTTAGTAACAGTACTATTAAACCTATTCCCCTCTACAAGGTAATTACATACCATGCAATTAGCTCTGCCACATTTATAACAGTTCTGCCGGCTGAGCCGACTCTGTTTTATGCTCTGCTCTAACTAAGAAATCCCTCAGGCATTTGAGTCTCCTATAGGCTACCATAGCCACTTTTTTCACTGCACCCGCCAATCGTCGAGAGGACTCCATGCAGTATAGGTTGAAATCTGCCAAATACTTTACTGATATTTGGCAGTCCAGGATTGTAAGTTACGACGAAAGGAATACTGCATGTACTCTTCTTAGGTGGTTTATCCCTCAATGTCTCCTCACTTGGTGTGTTGCGCGCTCTGTTTATCTCTACAAATCTTTCATTATATATATCTTCTACTCACAAGGTACCCTCTAAACTCGTCAACCCTTTTCTCAAATAGGTCATCTTCGTAACAAATCCTTCTAATCCGTACGTACATATATATAGAGAGCGAGGGAATTAACAGGCAAATTAAATAGAGAACTTTCACCGCACATTGAAAAGCACGATTAAAACCCGAGTGGAGGAAGGACCGAACAGATGAGATGAACATGTTGAGTTTTGTTTAATGGCCTATCGTATAGTAGCATTCATGCTTCGACCGGACATACACCTTATTAACTTTATTAACTTGTATTTGGAACTGAAGGGAGATACGAATTCCAGTTGATGTTATGATCGGAGAGCAGGAATCTGAAAAGTGCTCATATTCAGAGTTTGTTAGCAAAATGCGAAACAAATTGGTCAAGGGATATAAAATTCTAAATTAGGAAGATGACATCTGCGAACTACTTGCTGGTCAAAAAGACTTTATTCCATAAACGTTTCGGTCCGTCTACGGCCTTCTTCAGTATGATATTAAGATTTACAATACTGGGAGCGTCAACTGATATAGATTGTGTGAATTGTTGAATAAGTTCCAGCCTGTACTGCAGTCCTCACAAAGATTGGCAAGCGTGGTGAGAGATGTCCCTATGGTAGTTTATAGGAGACCCAAACGCCTTAGGGAATTTCTTGTTAGAGCAGAATGTAATACCTAGTTTGATACACAGGATAATGAGGGCTGCTTTAATGTGGGAGGGTTAATTGTATGGTGTGCAATTATCTTGTGGAGGGCAATATATTTACAAGCTCAGTTATTTCGTGTTCCCGATATAGTTTACAATGCGTATCTCTATAGATATAGGTATATATTGGAAGTGTTGCTATTTCAGCTGGCTAAGGCAGATAAATAAATTGCTTTTTCACGATTTTAAAATCTATTCTCCTCATAAATAAACATATTACTAGTTTAAAATTGCAACTAACGCATAGATCTTTATCAAAACCTTTAAAGTGCAGCGTAGTGCAATGACGTCATAATAGCACTTCACAAATACATCATTTTCAACCTTTAGAATGCAGAATTGGGTTTGGTATCATATTGGGATTCAGCGGAAAAAAATAGTTAAGAAAAGTTATTTTACCAGCTCCTACAATAAAACGCTCCAATCACCTTTTGCAATTGACTTTTTCGATTTTGAGACAAGGAGGATCTTTGCTGACGTACGTCAAAGTTTACATTTTGCTTCATTGGCATACAGTTAATACAAACTGAGGACAAACTTTTAAGAGTTTTGTTATATAAGAAATCTATAGCTATGAAATATTCAGCTCTTTGCGTGCAATAGTATGCGAGATATAAGTTTTCAATTTTCTTTCAGATTTCTGTATGGCAAAGGCGCTAATGAGCCCAACATTCTCTGTAAAAATAACTGGGAGTTTTTAAAGTCACATCACGCAAAAATTATTGCTTATGTCAAGCTCAAATTTTCAAAGAAACCTAATTTTGCCATGTCCTTTTAATATTCAGAGTTGATTTGGTGTTTATATGGTTCATAAAAGAGAAATGCCTATGCTAATGAGCAAAAATTGTAAACAAAGATATCCGCCTACAGCTTATCGTATTGGCGCATCGAAATACCGCGATTCTTTTCAGTATTGATATATTTCTTCAATTTGTTTTACCTTTAGGTCTAAAAGATGAACAAAAACATGGCCATGAAATGAGGCCACCTTTTTAAATTCTTAGATACGTTAATAAAATGTGATGAAAAGACAATAGAGGCCAGAAATTTACTTCAAATCCATCATCAATTTTAAGAAGAAGAAAAAGTAAGATCGAAATTAGGGTCTATATTTATGAAATACATGGCTTTTAATTGTAAAACCTCCAACAAAAAGGTACCCACAAGTCACCTTAATCAGTGACCAATTCCCCGAAAGGAGTTTGTCAGGTCCCCACAAAAAAATCCCAACAACTCTAAAAATTATATTGACTTTTTCGAATTTCGTCAATCCTTTGACCGATTATCACAATAAAATCATGTCTATAACGTGCCTATGGCCAAATAAGTCACTTTGACACAAAAGTCCCCACAAGTCGGTGATTGTCTGTTTTGACAGTGTTTGTTAAGTCCCCACAAGTAATATTCACCAAAACTCTAAAATTAATTTGACTTTCTTCGAATTTCGTCTATCCTTTGACCCTATTATCACAATAAAATCATGTCTATAACGTGATGACCAAATAAGTCGCTTTGACTCAAAAGTCCCCACAAGTCGGTGATTGTCTGTTTTGACAGTGTTTGTTAAGTCCCCACAAGTATTTCGCCAAAACTCTAAAATTGTTTTTTTGTGAATTTTTAGGAATTTGTTATTAGTAGATTTGATGGCCTATCCATTGACCCTATTATCACAATAAAATCATGACTATGAAAATAAAGTCCCCATAAGTCGGTTTGTTCGTTAGGTCCCCACAAGTTGGTGATCGTCTCTATGTTTGTTTGTTTGTTTGTTTGTTTGTTTGTTTGTTTGTTTCACTTTTAGATCACTTTAGAAACAAAAAATGTATTTACAACGGTTTTGGTCAGGATTGTAGCTTTCATTGATGTAACATCTTAGTTTACTAACATAGTTAGAAATATCTAAGAAAATTCCAAATCATACATTGACAGAAAATGAAATTCTAACGTATTTCTATCTGTAGGGAAAATCTAATTTGATAAAACTGAAAAGTACACAACACAGTACAGTTTATGAGTAAAATCCTTATTAGGTTTTTCTTTCCTAATTTACAATCAACAGTAACTGATTAAAATACAAAATATAGACGTTACCGCGGTAGCCCTCTTAATCAGTATTCTGAGTCGTTTGTTCAGTTTGGCGTTTCTTTTTTGACGATAAGACGAAAAAAGATAAGAATTAAACATGAAAGGTTCCACGGAATATCTTAAAGGCGTACTTTGCATATTGTATAATCAGTGGAAACATTAAAACACTCAGGTTTCGTGCTGAAATATGACTGAATTTAAAATTCCAGGAGAATTCAAGGACTAAAAAACGATTTTTCAATATGCCTAATTTCATGGCGCGCGGGAGACTGGCACTACCGGATTTTTCCGGACTTTGTACTTGCAGATTCCGGGTTGAAAATGGCGGCCGATCATGGCCGCCATAAGGGTTCTTGGCATTGGAGTTGTGCCAGTCGATACTGTAAAACGTCCTGGAAAATGGAAGGAGAATATTACACCTTAACTAAAATTGCTTCAGCTAGTAAACTTGTCGTCGAGTCTTAATTTTTTGTCCTTGGGAAAACCATAAACGAAGTCAATTTTAAGAGGCACGTGATTTGTACGCAACATTGGCCCGATGGCGTACGAAAAACCTGGAAGATCCACCTTCAATTAAACACACAAATGTGTAAGGGAGAGAGACTAAAGAAGGTCGTGAACATTGGAAACTGTGCTGCAGTTCTATGTACAAACTCCTGGCGAACTAATACTCGAGGGATTACAATACTATCGTTTAAGTGACTTCACTCAATGCAAAGAGAAACGACATGCTTATGATAAAGTATTAATGAACAAAGCAGTTGACTTCAAACGTGATTTCATATGTTCAGTACACTGGTCAAAGGGATTTAGAGAGAATTTGGATGATCTCCCAGATAGAGCTTGCCATCCAAACTACGTGAGTAAGCCAATAACAAAAAAAGTGACACCTGATAAAAAAATTTGTGCTGCAAAACGTTCTCTGAGCTTAGCAAAGCCCACAAACACCAAAAGAAAGAAACTTGTACGTTCATGCATCGATTCCGAGGAGTCTACATGTGATACATTGCAAAAAGAAATACAAGAGCTCAAAGAAAAACTTAGAGAAAAAACAGAAGAGGCAAACAGACTTTCCCAGCAAGTGAAAGCTCTCACTGAAACAAATAACTCCTTAGACAAGAAGCTTGCACATTTTAAAGACAAAATGAAAGACTTGACATTTTCATATAAATGTCTTAGCCTACATCCCAAAAATTTTTTTTACATGTGTGGGTTAAGTGTTGAGGACTTTAACTGTGTGTTTGAATGCATTGAACCATATATTTCTGCAATAATATATCCTGATTGCAAAAATAACCTAGATGGTCAAAGAAAACTGACAAAGAGAACTGAACTGTTGTGTTTTTTTACAATATGCCGTCATACATTGCACCTTGGAATCATGGCTTTCCTCACAAACACAAGTGATTCAACAATGTCTCGAATTTTTTCTGCATGGGACATATTTCTTTCAACTCTTTTTGACTCTGTTGACCTAAGTCCATACCCAGGGGAAGTTATGTCATTGTTACCCAAAGAGTTTTGGTCCTCTGGTTTTCAAGATGTAGTGCTGTTAGGGGACTGCACAGAAAACTGGATCTCAACACCAGAAAACTATGATGTGAGTAGTACAACATTCAGTACATACAAGAACCATTGTACTGGTAAGACTGGCATATGGATAACTCCATATGGTGGCTTGGTGATGTGCACAGACACCTATCCTGGAGGAATAACTGATAATGATCTTACTGAACATTGTGGAGTTTTAGACATGATAAAAGAGAAGGGAACCACTGTACTCACCGACAAGGGATTTGGCATAGAAGACTTATGTCATTCCAAAGGATTTCTCCATAACCGACCACCGATGAAAATGAATCCACAGTATGATGAAAGTGAAATTAGCAAAAATTTTGATGTTGCTACTTTACGTATATACAATGAAAACTTCATTGGCCGAATGAGAGACTGGACAATTTTGAATGCTTGTTGGCCAAAGAATAGATGTGACCTTCTGGGTTGCACCTATAAAGTATTTGCTCACATAGTCAATATGTTATTTGATCCTATTGCACCAAGGGAAAAGGCTTCCACTACAACTGCAACCACTACTCCATTTTTTATCTAAAATGTGATAATGGAATTATTAACAGAACAATGAACTTTAATATGTTTGTCTGCTTATAATAAGTAGTTATAATAAGCTTTATTGATCAGCTTTAAAATATACAGAAGATTTACAATAAATCTATAAAATGTATACACCCAATTGCAAAAATGTTGTCATAGAGAAATAGAACATTTGTACTTTAGTAAAACTGAATAAATTAAAAAGACAAAAGAAGATCATTCAGGCTGAATGCTTTCTGTTGTCTTTTTAATGTATTCTTTTGTACAAAAGTACAAAATAATGTTCTATTTGTCTATAACAACATTTTTGCAATTAGGTGTAAGTAATTATTATTAATAATAACTAACAATAATAATAGTTATTATTATGTCTTAAAAAGAAATATATTGGGTTGACTTTGCTACAGAATTGACCCAGGATCTGAAGTGGCGGACATTTTCAAAAGTTGGAACTGATCCCATTAGCTGATTACCCAACTTTTCAAGATGTGTATTCTCAAAATGTGGCCAGTGATCTTTGAAAGGCTTGTTTTCATAGATATGTATTAATATTTCCATCATGATCTCACATAACATATGGTTCTTTTGAACAGGGAAATAGTTAGCAACTTTTGCCTCAGGAACATAAGACATCAAATAGGTCAGGTCTGTTTGTGTGCACTCCATCTGGAGGTGACACTGGCACAAGTGAGCTCCTGTAATCTGCAATATATAATAAAGTCATTAGATCCTGTAATATTTCTTACTGTTTTCAATTATTTAATTGTTGAAATGCTATTTTATCATATTCAAAAATATTTGATGAGGGGGGAAGGAGACAGGTGGCTGTGGTCTACTTGGGATATTAATTGATAAATTAGTTAAAATTTATTACATTGTGAAGTAATCTAGTCTAATCCCCTTACTTGTTGTAATGGTTTCAATGCAATCTCAATTTTCTTGTCTTTTTCCTCTTGTTTTAGTTTTTTAAGCTGGGTGTCATTGGGAAGGGGTCGAGTTTTTACTTCTACCAAGAACTGTTGCTCCCCAGTGCTCACTCCATCAGGACTGGCCCCAAATCTATTATCAAATGGGTGTTTGAAGAAGCCACAATGAGTAATATCCATTTTACTGTCATTTCTAAATTGTTGCATTGCACTGTGTTCCTGTTGTTGGCCTCTAATGAAATTAGGTAATTTACTCCTTTTTGGATTTAAAACATGTTCATCGATTTTGTTCTTTATTGCAAACCATCCACTGTCAAATTCTTTTACTCCACTAAATCCAAGGAGAGATGGAACCTTGCTTGCTGTTATTATCCCAACCCTAAGTGCTCTCCAGTCATTTGAACGTTGATCAACTTCAAAATGATTTTGCTTTTGCAATATAGTATTGCTAACCTTGTCAACCTGGCATGGGCGGTCAGATGACGATGAACTACTGCTTGGCTCAGTTGTTATTTGAGGCCTCCAAATTGACTCAGTTCCTGCTTGGAATCTTGGTTTTAAAACCTCTTTCTCATGGTTCAGTCCTCTCTCCCTTTTTTTGTACTCTGTTTGATATCTTAAGTGTAAAAACAAGCCAGACTTCTTCTTGTATTTTGACAACACTGAATAAAAATGATCTTCAACTGATTTCTTTTTTGCAATATTTTCCTTGATTTTTTTTTCCATTTCAATCACATCACGACTATACCAGTCACTAAAATCCCTGATGTCATTATTTTGCTGCACAATTTTTTTATTTTTCCGCATTGTTTTTATATCACGTCTCGCCCCTCTCATGTTTCTAAAATACTTCAGTTTGATTTGAGAAGCAGATTTTACTGTTCTACTGCATGCGTTTCCTTTCAGGTGCCATTTTTGTAACTTTTCTGTACAAGTCATATGAAGAAACAGCTTCTTATGTTCTCTAAAATAATTCAGTTGCATTAACAAAGCGATTGCATGACAACAAAGTCCACATTTTCCAACAGCACAGTAGCAATATGCTTTGATAGGTGTATTACCAACAAACAATACGGTTACAGAACGAGAAACACTCCCTGTGTAGGATTTAAGAATGGTTGCTTTCACAAATGAGTGATTAGATTCTTGCTCGATCATTTTCACAGACATTATTCGCCTTGAAGTAAACATCACGTGCGCCTTTCGGTACTGACCTTTTTTACCTGCATATTTCGCTTTTTGGTAATCTCGGATAGTGTTTTCATGAACCACAGGGACGTTTAGATCTTTGTTTTTCCCTATTACTTTCCAATTTGCTGAAGGAGGAGGGAGTTCTGAGGCCCCAAGTGAGGTGGAGAATTTATAAGTTTGACTTAAGCGAAGTACTTTCTTGTCGAAAAGTTCAGAAGAAGATCCGAGAGGAGCTAATCTTTCCACGAGTTCTTGCTTTTCCCCGGTGACCTTTAGTCCCAGTTCTTTACAACACTGCCTCAGACGGTCTTTTCCGAGTGTTGGCAAGCTTTCCGGAGATATGTCACTTTTGATTGTCTCAAAAGAAGGCACTTTTGTTTCACATTTTGGTCCGGGTAGAGACTTGGCCGCCATTTTGAATCCGGAATAGCAAGTCAAAGTCCGGAAAAATCCGGTAGTGCCAGTCTCCCGCGCGCCATGAAATTAGGCAATACCAGATTCTTTTACTAATGGTTTTGATGAAATACTAGGACATCCTCTTCCCTCACTTGCATGCACAAGAGAACAAGTGAATTTCTATTCTCACAACACTTGATACTAATCTCGCAATCTGATTGGTTGATTAGAGTGTGTCAGTGTGTCGCTGTGCTCGTGATTCCACTTGAGTTTTGAACATTTTATGACGTCAAGAGTGTGTCAATAAGTTGACAGACAACTCAAAACCATCTTCAATTTGATAAATTTCCCATCCGGCCCATTCAAGTCCCTTACGGTTTTTGGCAAAAGTATAAATTCAAGGAGTTTTCAAGGAGTTTGAGGAGAATTTCATAAATTCAAGGGCTTTTCAAGTTTCAAGCGCTCTTAAAAACATAAATAAAATTCAAGGGGTTTTCAAGGAGTTTAGGGAGAAGCACGAACCTGAACACTATAGACTAAAAGTGTCCAACATGAAGTAGTGCCAAATAGTGCTGTTTTATGCTAATTACAGTGGGTTTTGTTAATTTTTAATGAGCTTTTCCGAACTTGCACGTGACATTTTAAATTGTAATCCTACCAAAGACAAAACTGACAACTTGATTTGAAAAGAGCACACCAAAGTTTGCACAAATTGAACATTTGAAGTATTATCGAAACTTTGGCGCTATTCATCGAAAATACTTCAAAATTTCAATTTTTGCAATTAAGTTTGGTGTGGTCTTTTCAAATGTTATATTTTTGTCTTTGCTGGATTAAAGTTTAAAATGTCTGCATGAAGGGCGGGAAAAGCTCATTAGCACTATATAGCACTCCAGATTATAGTGCACAGTTTTGCACGTTTTCAGTACTGAATGCTTGTATTCTAACACCTGCCCAAAACTTAAAAAATTAATATTCAAACTTAATAAAAATCATGAATCTCGAAAAGTTACTTCGACATTTCCCACATCATGCATGTAAAGACAGTTTTTCACGAATTCCAATCACGAGAAGTGATTTAATTTTCCATTCTCGAAACATGAGAAATTGGAAAATGCTTCATTGATCCACGCGTCACGAAAAAAACTCTGTACGTCCCTGTTTGTTAAAGACGATGAAATTGAACAGGTGCGTTATTGACGCGAAGCGAGTGAGTTAAACGTTTTGCTAAAACTCGCTTGAATTATGCAGGAACCACGTCAATGAGACAAGCGATGTTTGCAATAGTCTATATCTTTTTCAACTGGACAACGTTAATCAGATTCATGTTTATTTACCGATATATATGTTTAACATCATGTAGAGCTTGTTTAAATATAGGTATACGAAAATATAACGGTCTAAATGAAAAAATGTATACTGTAAAGAAAACATAAATATTTTACTGAACCGGCACAAAAAAAAAAAAAAAAAACTAATTCAAACTAAGCTTGGTATATACATTTTATTCAATTTCACTGATATATATTCTTTCTTCAGTAAAAGTACTTACTAAATGATGTCTTTTCAGGATCGTTGCACACATCTTCAATCTTTAATAAAATTTTAAAAAATGACTACAGTTTATAAAAATATCTGCCGATTGGGCAATAACAGTAATAATTTCTTTACCTTGGATGGTCTCAATTGATGAAACCAAAATCTTCGATTCTCAACCAAAGTGCCGTTGTTACCACATCTACTGAGTTGACAAATGTGTTCTGAGGGGTGAATAGGCTGATATTCGTAGTTATACGAAGAACAGTTGGTATCATGATGGCATTCTAAGGCACAAGTTATTGAATCCTTAACAGCAAAGTTCCGATAAACACGGTTGAGAGTAACATAGTTCAATATACTAGAGGAACCCGAGCAGCCAGCCGAAACAACTGCGAAGAAGTAGCTGACTGAAAACAAAAGAAGATGTTGCAGAAACTTCCCTGAAAGTATGGAAGAAATCGTAAACGAAAACATTTTCGGTTTGCCACTGATGTGTTCGACCAACTAACAAAATATCGTGATGTTCTTTATATCCATGAACAATATATTCATATCCTTAATAATTCATTAGGGTCTTGTCCATTCAAAACGCAAATCAGGCCAGTTTGATGAACTTTCAATTCGTACTGCCTAGCTTTGTATGAGAGAACCTATTAGCAACCGACTTCCAAGAGACACTTCACTGGCCACATACAAAAGTATACAAGACGAGGCTACGTGCATAAAGCTCAGTCATCCGTAACAAGACAAAAATTTTAGTACGTAACCTCGTTTTAAATCCTTTGTACGTGGCAGGTGAAACATAACTCGGAAATGGACTATTAATTAATTGATAAAGGCACACAGAAGCACAGCCTGTGAACTATGCCTAGTAAATAAATACAAAATTGCAAACCTGAATCTCGTACGTCTGCATAAATCGACTTATATTGTGATACCAATCTTGATGAGTAGTTGCCAGTCTTGGTCACGTGATTCAATTCACACGTCCCATTGGCGTAGTAGTTGATGCTTCTACATCGCTCACCGTCTTGAAGACAGTGTATGTAGCATGCCTCAAAGTGTTCAGCTGTAGTAGTCTTGTAGGTAGAGTTCAAAAGAGCAAATCCATTCTTGTAATATGTATTGATTGGTTTACATTGTTGTGTTGATGACATGGAGCAAATGAGAAGATGGACCAAGGCCGACACGAGAGCGAGTTGAAGAAAGATTTTTCGTGTCATCCTAAAATTGAAGAATATAATGTTCAACTAATAAGGGAAACTCCGGCCAATATCGCGGCCTATCCGGCTTATTTATAATGCTTATTTGTGTTCATCTAATTAAAGTCGCTTTAATTTTCAATAGACCCTTATCACGCTAATGTGACAATATAAAATATTTCAGATTTATCGAAGAAACGAATTCACTATCAAATTCATCACATTGATATTAGTAAAATTGCAGAGTTTCATAAAGATTGCCCTTAATTAAACTGACGAAGTCAGTGGATTTTTGAAGGTATATATTTTTGTGGAATTTTAATTTGTAAAGAAATGTATGTGTTTAGTATGATAACGAGGCTCGCCATGCATGCGATGCCCGTCCACCATACATTTCTTTGTAAAAATGCTAAGTTTTAAAAATTCATATCTTTGTCAATTTAAGAGCAATCTCCCAAAAAAATTGCAATTTTACTAATATCAGTGTGATGAAATTGATAGTGAATTCCTTTTTCCGATAAATCAAATGATTTATAATCTCACACTTGCGTGATATAAACGGCTCTTACACGGAAGCTATCAGCCCCGTGACTAACGTTTGGTTGGTGGGTCTGAGGACAGTTCCTAAACTTACAGTTAAAATGCCTTCTGTATAGAGTAAAAGTAATGTTAACAATTTGAGCTTACCACAAATTCTTTTCAAATATTTAAGAGGGGATTTATTTCACCGGTTCCGGCATTGGGCAACAAAATCTATTCAGCTAAAGAATAACTGTTGTACAAAGCTAAAGTTATTACTTTCAGAAAGTTTAGGCTGTTTGTAAGTGGTTTTAATGAATAAAAGTTGGATAAAAGTGTTAACTAAAGGATTTGAATTGAAAACGAGTTTTATGCCTTCTTTTGCATGGA